>JBBPDB010000153.1:3357058-3370296 GCA_037974465.1 Brachypetersius altus
TATATATATATATAAATAAATGAATATATTTTTTCATCTTTCAATATATCATAGCTTTGTATGGGGGAACCCCTACAGTGTGCAGGAAACATCAACAGCTACAATCCTTCTGCCTCCACATCTGTGCTCCTGCAGTTCAGTTCATACACGCTGGCCATTCATTCTGCTAAATCGCTGGAAGTCACCAAGATGGCGCTATAGGAAGCCCCATTAGGAGCATTACACAATTGCTTTGCATCCTGAGGAAGAGTTTTATTTTATATATTACCCTGTTGTTGTGTTGATATGCACGATAAACGCTCAGGCCACACGTGAATGCCTAATTGGGTGGAATCAAAGGGAAGGGAATTGTTTAAAATCACGCCACATGGCAGAGTGGCATTTCTCACAGCGGGGCAGCGCATAGTTTTCCAGACGCGTAAGGCACGTTGCTGTGTTTGGTCCCTGGCCAGGAGAGAATGGCTGAAGATATATGGGGTGCGGGACTGGGACGCCCCAAGACTTCGCCCCTGTGGGGTGATGTGATGCTGCTGATCTGGAACATCAGTGGTGGGAAATGAGCCACCTGTCCAAAACACAGTACAGTTTCACTCACACCAAGCTGACGTCAAATCTGCATCCTCCAACTTTTGTTCTTTGTCAAGATAAAACATGTGAAACATCTCTCCGTTTATTTATCCCTGTGTTTTTATTGTGTGACAATGATGGTAAAACAAGCTAGACTTTCTCGACATTCCTCTTCGTGGCGCAACCTCAAGAACAATACGAACGTCTATTTAAACAGCTTTTTCAAATTGAATCTATTATTTTTGGCCAAAAAAATCTCACGGCCTGCTCAGAGGAACATGATAGATGTGGGTCCGCCCGAGGCCAGAGTGCAGGGACTGCTTTTGGCACTAGCCGTGACGCTAAAAGGAATAATGTTTAGGAATGACTGAGATGGAAAGCTCTTTTACATGACTACAGAATTTTGGTGTTTCTTAAAAAAATCGTTTACAGATTTACTATAAATAGATACCTGACTTTTGTAGCATCTGGCCACAATCCAGTCCTAAGAGGGAGGCTCCCTTTACTACTGCTACCTTGCACATCTGCACATCTGGATGGATTGTCCCATTCATTCCAGTAGCCACTAAATGTATGGACTGAGAAAAAGTCCCCCAGGGACCTCTTATTCTTTAGAGAAGACCAAATAGTTCACAAATATATACTGTAATGAAAGAATGTTTTTGTCTAATTCAGGAGCTGATCAGGAGGCTTTACATGTTGGGTTGCCTTTTTTTATATTTATGGGCCAAACTGAAGGTCTTACTGTAACAATAATAGTTTACCACTAAAAACTTACATTTGGCCAGAATGATAATCATGTTTGTATTAAAGTGGTGTATTATTTTTTTAATGGCTTTATTTCAAAGTGTTGAAATAAAGCCATTAAATCGATATAAAGCCATTAAAACAGGATAGGGCTCTTCTTATCTTTCTTTGATGTCAATACTCAGCTGTATTTTCCCATACCTAATGTAACGAAGCTCTAAAATCACAAAGCTGGAATATCAATTTCAAATTCAGTTCATACAGCATAATTTGGCCCTGTAGTTAAAGCTTGAACGTGTATCTGGTTTGCCATATTTTCCCAGGTCGTATCTGTACTGAACCACTCATTCAAAACCTCATAAATCTGTTAAAGTGTACACTCTCAGTTTCACCCTGACACTGCACCACTGCTTTCCCTCCTGGCTCACTCACTGCTGTCCATAGCACAGCTCTGGTGAACTGCTCTCAATTGCCATGAATTAACCCTTTTAACTGTGACACTGCGTATATAGAGCCACACTTCAATTCCTCACGCATGCCCCAAATAGAGGGTGTTCACATGTTTAGGCTATTCATTCATAGTACTTATCAGATAA
The DNA here is from genome assembly GCA_037974465.1 of Brachypetersius altus. NCBI lineage: Eukaryota > Metazoa > Chordata > Actinopteri > Characiformes > Alestidae > Brachypetersius > Brachypetersius altus. The sequence continues at coordinate 3,358,969 of JBBPDB010000153.1, forward strand.
TAAGAACCTTGATTAAAAACTGAATAACAAGTCTAATTTAGGCCCCAGCCCTAACACTGTTCATCTACTGAGCTGCAACATATCTACTGATAATCCCTAGCAGGCTGTCCAAGATGCAGCAACACATCAATACAGGGAGACATTTTAATATCCCTTGTGTTGCTTTTAATAAGCCTTATCAGTTTCGTAGCTAGAAATTAACTGTCTGCTTTCGCCTGCTTTATTATACAATAGCTACGCTCTTCAAAATGAAGATACCACCAAAGGTTTGTTTGTATGATGCAGTAAAAGAACCATATTTAGTTCTCTAAGAAGGAGTTTATATAATGTAAATATTATTGGAAGAACGATATAATTCATAATTATATTACACAGGCCAACAAAAAAAACCCATTTGTAATCATCAGAAACGACAACACACTTATCTTTCTGCTTTTAGATCTGCTTTTTTTCAGTTACATCAACTTTTTGAATTGTGAGTAATATTAGATTTGCAATAGACTTGCATGCAGGTTTTATTAAACTGCAGCACCAATCAAGTCACTGTTTCGATATTTTCAGTGTGAAGTCAGACAGGCCACACTGTGGCATAGCTATAATATCCAGTGTCAGTCAGCTCCCACTGTTTCTTCAAAAACACTCAGCATATGATATTATAAGCTAATTATTGTATTATTATTTATTGTATGTTATATAATTATTATACCAAACTATTATTTATTATAGCAAACTAAACACAATTGCCATGAATTAACCATGATTTCAATCACAGATTTGAAATCAGCATGAAAAACACTACAAAGCCCATATAAACTTATCTCTGATGGTTTTGACCTGTTGACCCGTGTTATTAGCGCTTTATCTCAAAGATCTCTTTATTTCAGGAAAAACCAAGATGGTTCCAAAAATGCTTCTTTCTGGAACTAAAATGGTTCCCCCAAGAACCACTCTGGGATTTTAGTGTGTATTAAGTATAGTGTGTATTAAGCATGTTCCAAATAACTTTTATTTGTATGTATTATTCAGTGTAATCATTTTATGTCTCTGTTATAACCCATTATATTGCTCTTCGCATGTCCCCCTTCAAGAATGAATCTTCAGGGCTCTGTCTGTCCTTTCTTGTGCTGCAGACAAACATTAACGTCTCTCTTTGTAGCTGGCAGAGTCCTCCTGTTGCCACAGTAGCTGGAGTGTGTTTGGGAAGTTTTTGGATGCCGAGCTGCCCAGTGGCCCAGTCCAGTGCCCATCTGTGCAGATGCATTCTGGAGAGATAGAGAGAGCAAATGGGATGGGAATGAATAGGAGCACAATAGAAAGCTGGCATTAGCCTCAGGAGGGGGACCAGGTGCAGCCCAGCACTGGACTCACACAGAGAGAAAGAGATAACCCCGCAAGTCCATGCAGAATAACATTATTGCCTACCAATTACCCTCTCTCAAAGCATGTACATTTTCCCTTAATCACAACGTGGATAGCCATGTGCACAGTCATTTGTATTTTGCATTGAAATTATGTTGGAGTTGGAGTTTTGAGCTGCTAGATTTAGCTCATTTTAAGGCATAAGCCTCAGTGGTTATGATCCTGTACAGCTACAGTTATCTGTCTTAAGAATTATTTGACCTGATCTGGAACTGGTAATGTTATTTGTAGGGGTTCTCTAGTCAAATAAGGGATAAAATGTAATTTCCCCAGACCTAGAAGGTCCTAACCAGGAATTCCAAATGACACACGCCACACATTAATTGTTATTAATATTAGTGTTAATACATTAACATGGGACAGGACTGTTGTTACTAAGGGAGCTCAGCCAATTACAGACGAGCGTTCACCGTACAAGAGTTACTGTCAGACTGTAAAAACTGAAAATGCTGCGGATTCATACTGAATTAAATTCACTCCACAATTTTTGCTGTTACACTGCAAACATGGCACACATTTCTGATTCATACTGGATTATCACTCCACATTGCAGAAAACGTCACACATTGCAGATACACACTGGATTAAACGTACTCCACAATTATGACTGCCACAGTGTGACAACTACAACCACAGCAGACTAACATCCTTACTTTTAGACTGTAAGAACACATTTCAGATTCATACTGGATTAAATGAGGATTGCAACAAATACTGCACATTAATTCTGCAGTAAATCTGTAATCACTTAAATTACTCTGCAGATCTCCATTGTTTTTTTCTTTTTACAACATTTGAAAAAGCCAGCTGACTTTAACATTATGTGCACATAGCCATGAATGGACCGACAGAAATACTTGCAGGGGGAAAAACAAATCTTTGATAAAATGAGGAGTAGCACCTGCAGTTCTTCACTGTAGGTGCCCTTGATGCCTCACTCTGTTGGTGACCTTGATGTTGGCCTCTGTTTGCTTCAGATTGTTGATGGTAAAGACAGGCCATGACATAAGGGGTGGGCCACTTGTCTTTCCATTATGCTATCACTGCAGCTATGGCTGTACTCGTGAGGTAAATTGGTTCATTTGTGTTGTGAAAACAAACGCGTGCATCCAGAACATTCAAGCATGAAAAGGACGCTTCGCCACGTGTAAAATTCACTGGTGTAAGACACCCTCTATCTGCAGTGTTTATTGGAAGCAGATGAGGATGAGGTTGGTCATTAAAGCAAGGCATAGTGAGAACATGCTTACAGCATAAACAAACTCTGCAGAGACCTTGGGGGAAGAATAAACAACCTGATGATGCTCATTTTCCCTGCTGCCAAGCAAACTCTGAACACTAAACCTGTCTCAAGGTTTAATGCTCCACGAGATAACAATGCTCCACGAGAAATCTTCAGTTGCTTTGTCCTTATGGCTACTTCTAATTTGTCTAAAGTGGACTCTATTTTGGAGATTTCTCTAAAAACCCCTCCCTCATGAACATGTCCTACTGAAAAAAGATCATGATCCATCAATTGTCACCAAGAAATGAAACTTGGTATTTCCACCCACCATTAACCTTTTGCAGAATATAGGACCAATAAAACAACCAAAGTCATATATTCCTAGTCATTTAAGTCCATTTTTATAAGTTCATAATAAAATAACCAAAAACTGCAAAGGTACATACATTTCATTTTCCCTTTCATTTAAGGAAATCATAAAACATCATTAGTTAAGACAGGGAAATGGCTCTTTATTGGAACAGCTTAAAGATATATTTTACATGAACCAAAAAAACCTGGACATCCAATACAATTTTCGTTCTTCATGGCTCAGCACAGTGTTGCTAATGGTGGGAGTGGGCAGTGCTGAGACCTTTTTTCCCCTCCATTGACAGTGTTGTTTTCAGAGATGTATGGAAACCAGGTGCTCATTCAACAATAGAAAAGTCTTTTTTTACAGCTTTGGATGTAACATTGACTGGCATAGTGTGTGAGCATGCCAAGCCTGGCAGGCAGCTGTATCCGTTTGAAGGGAGACTTTTAGAGGGAGTCAATTATGCTACGTGTTCCCGCCTGCATTCAATAAGAGCCAGGCTTTCATGAAGCCGTCCCACTGCTCTGAGACCAGGATAAACCCAGCATGTTATCAGATTCATAAAAGGAGCCATAACTTAATAAAAACTAACTAAATAAAAGGCACTGTGAGGTGTTTTTAATGTCTAAACATTGCTTGTGCCATCCTTTCTGGATATGGTTATTAGGTCGGAGCCGTCACAAAGATGTCTTATTTGGTCTCCAGCAGGGTGGCCATATTTTTGCGTTATGGACTCTGCATTTTGGTGGACTGAGATCCAGCCTTTTGTAAAAACAACATGCTGTTTTGATTTATGATTGCAAGAAAACAGAGGTTTGGCAGCACGACTCGTAGGCTGTGGTCTAGGGGCTGAGATTACATTACAAAAATTGTAAGTGAAGTATTAAGTGGAACATCTTAGGCAGTACGAGGTGACACATTTGTGACTCATGACTTCACACTTCTTTGTATGCAGTTCTAAACACAAGAATATAAGCATGGGAGATCATTCAAACACATTAAGAAACACTGTGCATCACAACAAAAGAGTGCTTCTCTTTCAGCTTTGTAACATCACTGTGAGGTGTAATCTAGTGTAATCTAGTTTAACCCAGTGCCTGTGGATTGAATCAGTCTGATACCCATATAATACACGCCCTCAGCCCTGGGTTGCCAGGCCAGTTAAAGTCGCTTCCCAGGTCAAGCAAATGTTATTTCGTCTGTAATCTGATCCCGGCTGACATGGCAGCAGCACATGTTAGGGGATGGGATTGAAGTTCATCCAAATATTGTCCAATAATTCTGGATAACATGCAAATGAAAGGGCTAGAATAACAACCAGAACAGCATTTTACACTTAATGTTTAATCAGCCTGATTAAAGCTTTTTTTTACATGTAAGGGAGCCCGTATTAGATTCAGATGCACTATAGTATTGTAGCTATGCATGTTCATAACTGCTGAAGTATTCAATGTCCTTTCAAATAAATCTGGAATCTGTTCTGACACTTGTTATTGCTTATAATTCTCAGTAAAAGAACACAATAAGCACAAAGGCATGCAAGAAGTGTGGATAACATAAAGAGATTTCTAAGATAAAAGAGAAAGCAACGCTAGTTAAATTAGTTTTGCTGTTGCAACATTCTAGAATGACCTTAAGACAAAACAAGTTGGCATAAACCAAGATCAGCCAATCAACCAATCAAACAAGACAATACATTTCTCAAATCTCAAACAGTATTGTTCTGTATTTTAATTTAATTCTGGGACCTGATGTCTATTTTGATCAATTTATTGATTAATTTAGTGTCACTGTTTCAAAGCAAACTTGCAAGATTCAAGATATATTCTTAAACTCACTAGAAATGAGAGAAATTTGATCTGTGAAGATGTAGAAGTAGATCTTTGAAGTAGATCTGATTGGTTCTTATGGTATATATAATCAGTGAATCAGTGGTTTAGTGTTTTGAGTAGAGCTTTAGGTATGGTAACTGTCGAGTGTGGCCCTTAAAGGCCAGGTAAGCATTTTTGTGTGACTGTAATAACGTACTCTACAGAAATGTACTCTTTGATACTCTAACCTATGCAGCAAATCAAAGCTTCTGTGAAACTTTTTTACACAGAAGTCTTGTTTGTAACAAAGTCACAAAAGTCCGTTCTTTGTTTTCAACTTTGTCCAAAATAAAATAGAGTCAATCTGTTGTGGTGTAAAGACACATTGTTTCAGGCAGGCTTTCCACAATTAGACAATTGGAGCCTTTTTTTGGAATCTATGCTAACTGTTCTGCAGAATCCTTTCACAATTTAAGATTTGTACAAATGTAAGTGTGTGTGTGTGTGTGTGTGTGTGTGTGTGTGTGTGTGTGTGTGTGTGTGTGTGTGTGTGTGTTGTGTTAGTAACCCCAAAAAGGGGGTGGGCCGGTTTTGCTCTATTGATTACAAAAATCCACCAACACTGAGGTCACAAACTGTGACTGAAGAAATCATCAATGCAAGAGTCTGCTGTCAAGGGCCTCCTCTTTCAACACTATGACAATGTAAACCGCCCTGACAGCCAGCAGATAGACAGCAAAGGCCCAGAGTAATGAACACATCCGGACTGAGCGCTTACGCTGGAAAATCAGCAGTGCTGGATTAACTTCCACATAGTTAAACGGAACCCAGTTTAACTGTGGGAGTGTAAATTTAACTCCGTAGGAGTTAATTAACTTGTGCTTTCACTGTGAGACTCCTGTTAACTCGAGTGTGACTCACTGTGGCCAGTACCACTCTTTTATGCATCCTCTGAAACTGGACAGAGTTCATGCTTGGTTCAGAGCAGCCATTATTTCCTTCTTTTTCTCCCCTCTCGCACTGTTCCCTATGTCTTCGTCAAAGCTGTGATATAAGGGTATTGTCCAGGAGTCACATTCACGGTCACTACAATGTGTGCAAGTGATTGAGCCTTCATGTGACTGTGGCCTGATCCCTGCCTGCTAGTTCCCCTGCTGGAAAACAGTTGTGTTTCAACTCACATGGGAGACATTTAACATGGCACAGTTTAGGTTCACTATTGTTCGAGCTGCTCATAATGACAGACTGGGCCACAATGAGAATTGGAGTCTTTGGGCCAACTTCTTAACACACTTTAGCTGTTTCGTGAGTTTGATTATTCCCTTCTATGGATGGCTCATACCATGCATAATTTGGCAAGCAACTAGGGGATTGTGAGGGTAATCCTAAGAGTGCATTTCACTGAATTTAGAGTTTGTTTAGACACAGCGCTAGCACAAAGTTCAAATGTATTAAGAGTGACCTCATCAGTAAATAAATGATAAAGTTTGTTTTTCCAAGACCGCCATAACCTGCATATAACGTAAGTGAGAATACTTGGAAATAATGTATATCTTTCTCACAGAGAATGACGTGCTATTTAACAATAAAACATGCTGGCATGTGGAGCGCTGTTACCTTTGGGAAGATCAGATCAAGTTATATTATGAGGTAAATAAAACCTTATTTCTTCATGTTATGATATAAAAATGTACTTTGTGTGTTTTGGCCATGGTTGGGAAGTCAATAAGACAAAAATTCCTGGAAGAGCGCCGTTGCACAATTACATCCTCAATCAGAGAAACTACAGGAAAAAAAAGTCAGTAGATCAGGGCCCATAAATTGCTCTCAGGTGTGCCTGCGGCTGGTGTCTTCCTGCCAATTATTACACCTCTAGTAGACACCAGAAGAGGGATTTGACAAGGAGCTCAAGTTACCCGACTGGACCACTGCACCAGATGCTATATGGGGCCCTGGTATGAGTGCCAAGTCAGGGTTGGTAGATTTCAACAGCCATGCAGGCGTTTCCTGGCAAGTGACCATTTCCATCCAGACGCGAGTTTCAGTGTGAGCAGAGGCTTGGGCCGGGAGATAAAGGGCCTCGCCAGCCTGGGCAAACAAACAAGCGTCTGATTATTGCGACGCACGCGTGAGCCCCTAATTCGTAATGAATTAACAGGGCTGCTTGCAGCGCCGATAAGCCGGGACGCCCCTGCTCCTGTTTTCTTAACTAATGCTAGCACTCTCTCTGCCACTTTAATCATCTCGCGGACAAGCCAAAAAGCCACCGCAACGCAGGAATAAGACGTCAAAGCAATTCCTCCAGCAGCCAATTCATACATCCTCTGCTTGTTTGAAGGCTTGCAACCTGCCAGGCCTCGGATCACTGTATGTTTTGCTTTGACGTGATCAACTTTGATCGACCATGTAGATTCATACACAAAACGCTTTAACGTACACTACGCCCCTTTTGTGTTTTTTGAAAAAATATATACATTACATGTTGGAGTAATTATAAATGCGGCTTGAAGTGATTTTGTGATGCTTTATTTGCAGAACAAAATGTTTATACATTATTATTTCTCCAAAAAGAAAAAAAAAGATCGGGGCACAGGAAGAACAGAGATATACATTCAGTTTAAACAATGATCGTGATCTGTCGAGGGCTGTAGTCTCCTCAGTTTTAGGCTGTTGTCATGTAGAGTTTTAGCAGGCACATATTTCTGAGAATGCATTATGCCTACTTACAAAAAAACAGTTAAACTTGCACTTTCTCCACTCCTTTCATGTCAAAGTGAGGTCAAAGTACACATAAACGCTTCCCAGAGACTTCTTGCCAGACTGGGCTGAACTTTGTACCACTTTTCTGGCAGGGCTCCGAACACGCTCACTTGAGGTTTTTCTCACGATGAGGAAAAACTGAAGCCATAGACTGAAGCGTGTTATTGTATGATTAGGGCTGGAACATGGTGGAGACTCGAAAATCTCTTTCTAATGAGGCCTTTTCGATCAGTCAGCAGGGCCGTCTGTTCCACGCTGTGATAGTCGTTCTATAAAGACCCTTAAAAGCCCTGCTTCTACTCCATTAGTCTGTCCCTTCTATCTGCTAGCTTCCTTTTTAAAGGACTTGAGTTCCAGCGTATATGAAGTCACACCCTCGTAGCACATAAATTCTGCCCTCTCCACTGCTGCCTGGTGGTGGAGGTTTTGTGGCGGTTTTGGCTTGTTTGATGAGTGCTGGGGGCCGATGGGATGAACCCTGCACAGACCCTCCGTCCCCTCTCTCCCCCCTGCCCTGAACCCTGAGAAATCTCAGAGTGGAGGAACAGGAAACACTCGAGCATCAGGAAGCCAGCTTGCGTTTGAGGGAAGCTGAGTTCCTGTTGTTCCCGGTTGTTGTCACCATGGCTGTTTTGAAATGACTTTTTTTTGGTAGCCCCCTTGGCTCCTACTGTTGGGCTACTGTTTACCACATGCAGTTTCATCCAGTGTAGAGGTTACATAATATGACAAAAGACATGCATTGGAGCATGTATTGGAGCAGATTCATGATTTCATGAGTTGAAATTCCATAGGTTTATGTGAGTGGAAATAGTTTGCTCCTCTGTATATGGGTGGGCTATTGATAAGAATCTCAGAGGAATCTTTATCGTACTGGTATCTCCAGAGCGGCTTATCTTTGAATGCTTTTGAGAAGCAGATGAACAGGGAACATGCTTCTTCATTCCAGATGTCTGACTGTCCCTCATGCCGAGATCCAGAGATCTGCCAAGGCTGATATCCAGCTGCAGATTGCGCTGTTGACAATGAGCAACATGACAAACAAGCACAGACAGTGAGCCAGTCGAACATATTCAAATGGCATATTTATTCTAAGGAAAAAGAGGTTCTGTGTAGTACAAAGGTTCCTTTTTTTCTGTATAGTACCATTTAAAATTTATTTTTAATAACTATTTTTTGTATTTTAAAATATATTAGCCATTATATATTCAGAGGTTCTCATTGTTCTATATATAACCATTAAAGGTTCTTATCTTGTAGCCATGTAGAGCAAAACCTTGTTTATATCCAATGTACTCATCAGTTTGAGTGTGTATGTGTACTTTTATAATATTATGAACTGTTACATCCTCAGAGCGATCAGATTAGTTTACCAGCAACATCAATCAGTGAATTTAGAATGCTTTGAAGTATCGCAACCTCATTGTTGATAGGTTATCAGTGTGTCACTTACATCAAAGGTGCTCCTTGAACATCTGGAAAATAACTCTAATTATATTGCCACCAGTTCCTCTCTCCTTTTGAACTTCCGCCAATTTATGCCAACCTTAAAACCATATTGTATCTTAGATGTTTTTTAAGACAAACACAAAGGGTTAATGACTTCACCTGCACAAAAAGTTTGTTTTTAGGTTTTTCAAACATTTTGTGAGTCAATTGTCTTCTATTTCTCAAAATGGGATTTAATTCAAAATAAATAAAAGCATGCGCAAAGAAAGTGCCACTGGACTGATTACTCTCACCGCCACTCATCAAAATAACTTTGGCTTTTTGTGCTACAGCATGAGAATGAAACACACTTGCATTTGCTCAATAATGGTATTATTCAAACAAAAATTAGGCAAATGGGTTTTAGAGCATTTTACATCTAGCAAGAGAATTAGAGCAAATCAGACTTCCAATGGTGTGTATCAGGATGTTGCTGGAATCGATGTAACAGGACAAGTACAAGCTGTCGCATTAAACATGTACTACCACCCATGAGCAGCTTCAGGTCATGCCAAGTCAGATCCGGTGTCCAGCAAGCAAAAGTTGGATGAGCTATGAGCTGGCCTAACCCTCCTCATCTGAAGGAGAAATCCAGTTTGTAATTGCAGAGCTACTTTAGAACTGTGCAAAAGTCTGAGGTGCCTATATAAATGCAATATTTTTAATATAACTTATTTTTGATAATCGTTATACTAATATTAATAATGAATAAGCTATAATATTAATACGTATGTAAGTAGTGATTATATATATATTCCCATAAAGATTCTCTTTTCTCTCACTTTGGGTTGACCTGAGGAGGATGGGAAGTCTTGGTTCCTCCCGAGGTTTCTTCTTCCAGCTGAGGGCGATTTTCTTCACCTCTGGCCTACTCACAAGGGGACCTGGATTCTGTAAAGCTGCTTTGAATTTTATATATATATGTTATGTCACAAAAGTGGAGGATATCTGCAGTTTTTGCATCAGTGCGGGGGTTTCAGCAAACAAGTGTTAGTTCGGTTCGCAGAAAAATCTGCAAATATATATTTGCGTACATTATGGCATTAACAGAAAAGTCAACCAGTCGACTTCTCTCAGGGTGCGTTGACTATTCTGTTAATGCAGTTGTGTGTTTTTTTCCTCTCTCTGTGCACTCACATGTATACACAATGCAATCTCTGCCTCTGATTGTCATTCGCTGACATGCTTTCCTTAACATAACCAATTATTAGTCACTTCATTAAAAGGGTGGTAATGTTGGCGCGAGGGGAATCTAAACACAAAACCACAACAAGATGAGATGAGAGGCATATTGTAATATTGGCATATTAATGTTACAGAGAACTTTAATAAAAGTGTATATATAATATTCAGAGACTACACAGGAATCAGGAATCATTGCTTCCCCATGCCTTTTAATAATTCAATACATATAAAGTGTGAAATATTTTCTCTATATCTCAACACTTGTGTATATTTAACTCTTGACTGACAGCACAGTCTGCGCGAATGTGTTTGTGTTTGTGGGTAGAAGTAGAAACCCAGTCCATAGAACCCTGCTGAGGCCAAAACCCTGATTTTATGCCAAATTTAAATGCATGTTGTTTAGTAGATTGATGCTTTAACAATATCATTTGGGTCCCACCTGGTGGTCGATCTTCACTGGGAGTCTATGACTCTGTCAGACTTATTAGACTGTAGGTCTTATCAATGTAATCTTTGCTCAGCCTGGACACTCAGCTCCTGTATGTGATGACTGATGGAGGTCTCAAAGGTGCTGGACCTCAATATACTACCAGTATCAACAATGCAACTTGTCTCACTAAGATCAACCCTGAAAACAGTCCACTGTTGAAGACTTGCTGCTCAGAGCTGCAGGGGAATCAAGTGAAAACTAGCATTTTTTATCTATTAGCATAACCATCTGGAATGTATGATGAATATGAAGAAAGAGGGATATTTAATTTTCTTTTATATGGTAATCTAATAGATAACATTTTATAAATGTAATAAAATAAAATTTAGTAATTTATTTTAAAAAATAGACCGTTTTCATTTACATTGTCTGGAGACAGCTTTACACGTACAAGAAATTGTGATTATCACCACCATTGCTAGAGAAAAAATTTCAAGCCAAGAAACATTTTTACGATCATTTAAAATACCAGTTTTTCCCTCTTATGTCACTAAAACACACTTACCTTTTAGCTACACTTGTCACGGCTGATGGCCGTGTGAGGCCACTGTTTTTGTTTTCCTTTTTCCCTGCCCTGTTCCGTTCTGTTTCTTGT
>JBBPDB010000153.1:3371797-3388302 GCA_037974465.1 Brachypetersius altus
CCTGAGAGTTTATACCTGCTTTTGTGTCTGGAAGGCCACCGAGCCTATTTTGTTTACCTTTGGTTTCTTTGAATAAAGCCTCAATATGGAGTCCTGCCTGACAGCGTGCTCCTTGCCTAGAGGTAAATCAGAGTGTGGGCCCAGCAGCTCCCACTCTGACAACACTAGTTGTCCATTTTATCAGATTGACTGACCATAAAGGTACACTTTATAGTTTACAGTTACAGACTGTAGTCCTGACTAGGATTACTATTATTCATTATTATAAATCATTCACAAGTAAATGATTATGAATATAATTGTGTCCAACACTTCTCTACATGTACTACTGCCAAGCTGCCAGGCACTTCACTGTCATCAGAGGAGATCACTAAGCACTTGGCTATGCTGCATGACCATGTACATCATGAGAAAAGAACGAAAAGCACACTGCTGTCCTTCTCCAACAATTAGAATGTGGTCAGCTGCACCTTTAGGAAGCAATTTACCCTTAAACAACACATGCAAACACAGCCTCTGCACAGAACTGAATTCTGGCAGCAAGCATCAATTCTGCATATCTTGATCAGCAGTTTCAACTCGAGTTTCAGTCATAACATGATGCTGTTCCAGACTTGTCTGGATCACCTTACTCCGGAATAGCCGCAAACCCAGGAACCATTTAAAAGGCTTTTTACAGTTCATAAGAACTGAAAAAAAAAACAACTTCAGCAGGAGGACAGGGAGGTGTGTAATTTCACACCAATCTTTGGCAACAACCCAGGAGAGATGTAACGCGTAACATGACCTCGCAATTTCATTTTCGTACCCATGTTACGTAGGCTGTGCCAGTCAAGAGGATTAAATTGTTTTGAAGCTGGCCAGGTAAAACAGATTGCGAGCTGCGTTGAAGCTGATAACAGCAAATGATACCTGTCTCTTCCTAATGAAAGATGTTATGTGAAGTGTGCATGCTTGTGTGTGTGTGTGTGTGTGCGTGGGGGTGTATATACGGAGGTAATCCGAATCTGAAACCTGAGCAGGCTCACCCAAAGGGACGGTTAATTATTCAAGGTGCTTTGGCTGAAAACCTGATCGGCTTAAGGATCCAGTAGGCACCGTGAGCACCAGAGCTTTGCTGGTTGACCACAAGGCAAAGAGAGAGCGGCGTGCTGACTATGGCGTAATTGGAGTGCAGACTTTTTTGGGTGGCATGTCTGCTTAAGCAAGGAGAATTAATTGTCAGGGGAATGCAGGACAGTATCTGGTTCAGCCCGGAAATGACAAGTGCAGTGAAACAGACATGACATGATACTGCACATGATAAAACTATAACACATAATGATAATATTTTATCAACTGATATGAAAATTGCACTCTTGCACCTAATAATAAGATAATAATGCACATAATGTTAATGATTTAAACCCAATCAGAAATTGCACAACAAAAAATTAGCATTGGGTTATTGGGAACAGATTGTTGTGTGGATATGTGACATGGTTACCATATCTTTTTGATTTCAGCTCCTTACAAAACAGAACCCTTAACCCTTTGAGGTTGCAGTTAGCACTGATGGTACAAAAGCGTGTTATTTATTTTCTCCAGATATTTTGTCCATTTTAGTCATTTCTTATTCCACTCCCTTCATGGGAGAGTGAACACTGGGAGGGTGAAAGCTAGCAATTGCTTCCTCTGAGACATGAAAAGTCATCTTTTCAAACTGCTGCTAACTCAAAGTCATTGGACAGGCAAACTCAGAGGAGAACACTGACCAGCAATTATGTTACATCAGCCAGCAGATGCCTGTTTTGGCTAGCCCTGAGTGAAAATGGGAACAGTGGACGAGCTTTCCTACCCAGCCACGGAGAGCAGCGCCAGCTGTGCACGGGATGGTTGTGGCCCCACCGAGAACCAAACGATCAATTGCCCAATGATAAGGCAAATGTTTAGACAGTAGCATGTTATGAAAGCATTGTTATGAAAGTTATTGATAAAACAATAAACGTGTTTGGAAAACCAAACAAACTCAAAACTGTTTGTGGAATAAAGTACAAATGTCAACCCAAATTCAATGTTCATATGATTCCTTATATAAATATGTGTGCAATCGCATAATTGCCTAATTAATATGAACATTTTATAGCCTAAGAACAATAACTTTTCACTTCGAAGAATTTATGGGTTATATTTTGGCCCATACCTCAACTGTCATTACTACGTAATATAAACAACATTGTAAGACTCAAATTGTACAATTAAGCCTGCAGTTTAAGGGGTTTTACGCATACAAAGCTGCATTTCTCTTCCCTAACCTCCTTTCTTGTATGCTGCCAATGGCACCACCTCCCCTTTGGTTAATTTGAGGAGAAAGAGAAAAGGGGGTGAGCAGATCACAGGCGTTTGACCATCTGCTCCTGTTTTCCAAATAAAGAGCTCCTCTTACCCCATCGCAGGCCTCAATTTCATCACCCACAGTGGGCAAAAGACACCCCAGAATTAGCTTCCTACTGACTTGTGCGGGAGGAGGGGGGCGCTGCCCTCAGAGCAGCGCTGTGCCTGTGAAAGCAGCAATTTGTCCGGTCGCTGCAGTGGAAAGCGGTTCCCGCGCGGCGCCCTCTCACTCCCTCTCCTGCTGACAGTAAATTACTTGGTTCAGCAGAGCAAGTGTTGGTACAATGCAACTTTGCCATCCGGACGACCCCCAGTTCTGAGGCAGTTCACACTGCCAAGGACGGGGCATCTGCTCCACAGTCTCTGCCAGTTATTCAGGGAGCCTTCCTTGGATGGTCCCACATTTTCTGTTCACGTTTGTCTGCTATCCATGTATTTACACTTTACAAATGTGGAATCCTTGATCCTTTTACTGTTTTCAATAATCTATATGTTGTGTCAGTTTGCGTTTGTTTACTTAATAAAAGAAAAAGCTGAATAAAATTAACATTGAATAAAAAGAACATATGTCTCAATTAAAAAGTAGTGAGCCGATAACATGACAATAAATGAACATAAAAATAAGACTACAGTATATTATTTATCATTTAAAAGCTTTTCCTTGTCAAAACATTTCCTTGTTGAAACCTATATAAACCTATATATATATGCTATACCTTCTTGTGTCATCTTAATCTATGCCATCTTATCAAGAAGGAATAATAATAATAGTATTAAATGATTTTAGAAGTGATTCCAATTTTCTGAGTGGTAATAATTTCTACTCAGATTCCCCTTGTTTGAATAAAATTAATTGGAGCTGGAGTATTTCTCTATTCGTTCAGTTGAGCTAATTAGGTGGCCTGGTATGCGAGTCTAGATGAATGAGCCTGGGATAGCCTCAGGCACTTGTGAGTTAGGGGAAAAGATGAATATTCACACACATCTGGCTGTGTTGGTGAAATATCGGCAAGCCACCGGAGGTCTGCAAATAGCCCACCGCTGTCTCTGGAATTAGTCTGGACAGGCTGGGAGTCCAGCCATGGCCTTAGGGCAGAGAAATAGCCAAAGATCAGACAAACTCCAAAGAAAAAAATGGCAAGAAATTCACACACCATGCCTAACTGCATTTGGCACTAGACTTTTGTAGATAAACCACTGGGAGGCCAAGGTCATATCAGTATAGGGACTGACTGAGACTGGGACATGCACATCTGAATGAATTCAGGCTGATCTCCCCAAACAGTGGAGGCGTGACGATGCTTTATCTGGAGAAACAAAGCAAAACAAAAAAAGGTTTAATGCGTCATATAAATTGTTGAAAGGAAGCATGTATTTCAAAACATTGACAACATGCGTATTTTAGGTCACTTAGACATTTACCTTGTCTTTCTTGCTGATGTTAATGTTTTGACAGTTTTAGAATTATGTTAGATGTACGTGTCAGGTTTCTACAGGGTACAATCAGTCTTCACTATTACATCCATGACAATGTGGTAAATCTCCAATAATTCAGTTTATATCACATTCACTTCAAGCTGCCCAATCCAATTGGTTTCCATTCTGTTGTTGCATGCAATAACAGGTTCTCCTGAAACTGGCTGCTAAGTAACTTCCTCTACTCTGCAGCAAACTATTACTTTTTTTACTTTAGAGCACACAAAACAAAAACTTGACAGATTAGATAACTTTTATAAGGAAGTATTGAAGCTACAGTTCAAGGTCAGATCTGACCATGTGACTGCAAACCTGCATCTCATTCTGAACCTGCTTGTGCCCCCAAACAAGTAGGAACATCAAAACAAACTGGCGTTAGACGAACAAGATTGGTGGTGAAACACTTTATAGACTGGCTGGACCTGTATTATGGTTAATCTGGCAAACACTGAAAAAAATTAGTTGAAAATATAAGGAGGTTATAAGATTCAAGGCTACTACCTTTTTAATACATATTTAATGCAGTAGCTGGCTTACTGTTTTTAAACTTCTTTGCTTTCATTTTTCTCTATGTTTTGGTGCACAGGTAAAAACACTGGCTCCAACGAAGAAACATAAGAGAAGCCTAGACCTGAACTATAATGACATATAGTAAATTAAAATGAAGCAAGCATCATCCTACCATTATAAAGGTAAAATATGACGGCCAGTAAAATATGGCGATGAGCCAGTGATGCAGGTATAATGAACCATGCTTTTAGGTTTCCATCATAAAAGCAATTAAGCCAAAATGATGTTGCAACCTTCCATTTGTTGCCATCCATTAGTGTGGTAGAGGGACACATAAATCACATATGATGCTCATGAGGCCTTGCACAGAAAGTCATCCTGATCAATAAAATGGCAATAAACAAAATGGTGCATGTCGGCATCAAGTACACAACATAATGGGAACTTGTTATGGCTTCATTGGTTCCCATCTCCAGTGGGGGTCTAATGACAAAAAACATCTTCAGCATTTTGTGTTCACTCAAACATTTTACTGAGCCCACACAACAAGATCTGTGTAAATGTGTAAATGTTGCCTGTCTTTTGTGCCACAGTTCAAATCCAGTGAAAACAGTCAAACATCTCACTCCAGCTTGCAAGCATCTGGAATTAGAAAGAACTTAAGCTCAAGGCGAGGACATCCACAAGTGCAGTGGGAATCATGAAAGTGGAAATGTTACACTGATGAAGAGTTAGGCCAAGACATACTTTTCCCATTTGACTGAACTGAATCCCTTTTCTCCCCATGTGATCAACTCCAGCCCCAGTGGGAGGCTGGTGCTGAACATGCTTTGATCCCTGGCCTCCTTAGAGAATGATCCAGCCATCTTTTATGGGAGAAAGATCTATTTGAATCATCCAAGCTAAATATTCAGTCTTCTCAGCCTACTTCTTCAAATTTGTGAATAGAACCGAGAAATTTCTGCCCCAATTCACATATGATCCCTAGAGACAATACAATTAGGCCTGGTTTAGTGGAACTAAAAGTAAAGTGAACACAGCGCAGAGAGTAAATGTGAAGTTCTTTCTCAGTATTTAATGCATTCAGTAAGTAAAGCAATTAGCAGCCAGGAATGCAGCGCCCAGGGATGGGGATGGTAGCTTGCTCAAGGGTACCTCAGTTGGGCCATGGCCAATCCTGGGATTCAAACCTACAACCTTCTAATAGCAGGGGAAACTCCCTAACCACTAGGCCACCAACTATGGCTATTGATGCTATGGCTATCGTCTCCTTCTTTAGTAATGCTGGTCACCGGTCAGTCCTATTGAATAAAACAAAGGTAAAGACTGAACCACAGTAATGTGGGAATGATTAGTAAAAACATGGGCTGGATGTTCTGCTCAGTCAGAGAGCACAAACAAACACCAGTCCAATTTTTTTGTTGATCAGATTTCTTTGTGGAATTCCTGGCAACAAGGACACTGCTCAAAATAATGCTAGGTGTCAAAAGGAATTCTTTGGAGCAATGACAGTCTTCAGGCAGTCCCTGGGGATCAACTGCCTGCTTAATTTCCATATCCCACCCCAATACACCCATCTCAACATACCATCCAGAGCTTGATAATTAGGTAATCTGTCCAGCCTATACATGGTGAGGCAGTTATGATTGATGACCAGGAGTAATGGGGAACACTTTCGCAAAAAATGTGCCATGTCCCTTTTCCCCAATTACTGCACACTCTCTCATTCCCTCCTGCTCCTCTCCTCCCCTCACCTCCTCTATGGTCCTCCAGAGCAGTAGCCAAGGATGGGAAAGACAGGAGCAGTAGCAAAAGTCTATGGATACAGCCACTGTCAAAACACAGTCACTGTTGGTTCCTTTAAAACCTTTTTTGCTAACGATATGTGTGTTTTTAAGGTTGGAAGGCCTTTCACATTTCTGAACATTTTCCCTAGATTTGAGTCCAGGCCAAGAGTTTTCATACAAGGGCTTCATCTCATGCAAATATCTTGCAATGATCTACACTATGGCGTGTTCGGTTTGATGATCAAGGTCATTCGCCCTGTTTTGTCACCTACTTTGAATGTGTCCTTTGTGTGACATTCTGCTTGCATTTAAGAGGGGCGTCAGAGATCATTCTGGGTGGACTTAATCTCTAAGTGACATTTTAATCAGTTCAGAGTAAACTGTGCTATGGTGTGTTTATCCTGGATGGGCGAGTAATCGGCCAAAAAGGCACTGGAAGGAATTCTAAGCATCTACTCTTAACTCTGTGCCCTCATTTTCAAGCCAAATGGCACAACTTGACAGCTGCATAAAAACAAAGATTTCGCGAAGAAACGTAAACACATCTTTGCACCACTCGACCAGTCCCATGCGGAACGTAGATGTTCTTCATCCAGGCTCTTTATTTTGAAGGCCTGGTAGTTCCTATTACGCAGCACTAATTCTCTTGACTCAGTCCAGTGTGGGGATGGTGCGTGCCTCCTCCAAGCTAACGATCATCTTTTGTTGACGCTTAATAAAGACGAGGCATCAGAGCTTTGCCTGCTTCATTTTGTCATGCTAATTATCACTTCTAATTAAGTGCTCCTGCATGGCCCATGGGGCCCCCTCATCACATTCCATTAACACAGCCTGGCACCTGCCGCTGGCCTGGGCGTGTGTGTGTGCGAGAGACGGCCTCAGGTGGGATCGTTAGGCCCAGCTTCAGTTGGGGCAGGGTTTCTTGCCACTGCCTAATCTCCGCTCATTTGGGGACCTCATGGCCGCCAGCAATAACACCTCAGTGTCAATCAATGAAGAGAAAACCATTATGATTTGGTGAACAGCTCTGGCAAACCCTCATGAATCCGGAGTAATGGCTGATGGCTGAGCAAAATATGTCTTTACCAAGTATCCTTTCTTTCCTAACAGGTTGTTTTGCAATGAGAAAGCTCCAAAATCCTGCATCAACATTGCTTACTAGAAAAAAACAATCATGTCACCCTATCCCTATATCACTCCTATGGATCCCAGATGAATTTTAAGCCCCAGAGTTGATTTTAACCCTTTAAATGGTATGCTTATTATTTTATGTTACATTGTCCTTCCCATTTATTATCCAGAAATTACCTTAAAAATAAAGGTAAAAGGTATAAAGGTTTCTTGGCTTGGACTTACAGTACTAAAAACATTTATTGGTAAACAACCTTACATCATGTATGTAATGTAACATACACCCTCAAAAGGAGGTTCTTCAAGGGTTATTAGTAATCTGATCTCTGATATATGAGCTTTTTAAGAATCTTTTGTGAATGGTATTTAGATCAAAACCAAAGCCTAGCCTTAACATTTTTTCCCCCATAGCTTCTTTAATAAAAGTAGATATCACACTGAGCTAAAATAACCATTGAAAGAACCATTGGTTTAAATGTTTTAATGAGGGTTTTTGTTCTTTCCCATGATAAAGAAGTTGTTTTATTCAATCCATTGCATAACCAGTATTATTATTGTTAAGCCATTTTATAGTTACTGTATTGAACTCTCTTTGCCAAGAGTGCAGTGCTTCCCCCTTTATGGCACCATATTGTGATTAAACGTGGACTAATTAATTATTATAACTACTATGAGAGTGGTATGTTAGTTAATTGATGAGAGTGAGGAACTGAAGTGAAATGTTGCATATTTATGTTTACAAAGCATTTAATGGTCGTTCTCCTGAATGTAACTGTTCACTGCTGCTGTCAGTCAGTAGCACCACTTCACCACTTCACAGTCAGTAGTGCCACTTCAGGTGGAGCTCTGCTTCACCTTGGCCCGAATGAAGGCAGGTACGCTTGCGCTAGGGCAGCATCATCAACTCAGATAATGAAGTTATGAGAAAACATGCTGCATTTCAATTACTACACAGAAAGTGCTGAGAAAGGTGGTCTCAGATATTCATCCACAAGCACTGCACTGCAATGCACTGATGTCTATTTCCATATTTTAGACACATCTAGCTTTTCAGAATGCCTTAAAATGTTTTTTTGTTAGTTTTATTAGCATAACACCTTACATTTGTCTAGGCTTTGCCTTTATTAGGCTTCGTCATTTTTTTCTTGCAAAAACCATAAATCTGGCAAAAGCACTAGAAATGCTAAATCCCAAGCCATTTATTCTTTTGATTTAATGTGAACACTTATCAGCATTTAAACCTTTCAAGTATTTAATCTGTGTTTGGGAAAAAGGAAGTTTAATGTGTGCTTTTCATCAGATATTTCCATAACGTAACACATCTGTTTAGGTTTCGTCATTTTTCTTTGCAAAAAGTTCTGTTTTGGGAATAAGGTTCAAAGCCCATGCAATTTTTTCTTTCAATGGGATGTCAGCACACATCAGTATTTAAACCTGTCAGGTGTTTAAACTGTGTTTGGCCCAAAAGAGCTTTAATATGTGCTTTTTGTACATTTTGCACCAAAGAAGACACAGGGTGTGTAAAAATAACAGAAAGACCACATAAAACTCACACACTCATTGGACATTTGAGCAAAAACACCCACGCTGTTAAAAATGAAGATAACTGGAAGGTTTTCTTTGGCCAGTGCCATGGATAAAAACACCTTTGTCTCTCTTTCAACAGATGGTTATTTATAAAAGTGATAGATGTCTAAGTTGAAAGAACATTTTATACATGAGGGTTCAAAGAAGATATAAAGGCTCTTCACACTCACAGATCTCTTTCTAACATAGTGACTGTTCTTTGGCAGTCACTATGAATATTTCCTAGGGTCATAGTTACTGACTGTTGATTCACAAATGATTAACCCCCAGCTACCACATCCAGCAATTTAAAGGGACCACCGCCAGTGGCCAAATATTCTTTTTGTGGTGGCCCGTTCTCAGCACAGTATAATAAAATGGCTGTGGCCTGATAGTGTGTGTTAATTGTACTAGGTTGTGGTACTCTGTAAATCACTTTGTCTTTTTTTACATGCAAAGTCTTTCTTTAGCCCTTCACTAGAGGTTAGTTTCTGACCACAGGACTCCTGTTGGATGGAAGTTTTTACTGATGAACTGTTCTGCACATTTTCATGTGATGTTTGTTATTCTGGGCACCTCCTGTCCTTTGAACATGAATTTGAGTGTTGCAAAATACACCCAAAGTGTATAAAAATAGTAGTCTTATGTTAGCAACCACTTATGTAACTGAGAAGTAACCAAATCAAACATTACACGAAAGGCAGATTGTCCTCAAGCATTTCGTGGTAAGTTTGTCGGGGCCAGCTATTTCCATTCCCACGATTTTGTGGTTGAAATGAGGAGAGAAAGATGTGCACTTACAGACTCATTTAGCAACACTGACATGTTCCTCTGTGCAATAAACAATAAAACACAACTGCAAATGTCTCAGCAGACATTTCCTACCTCAGGCCTGGAAGGACTATTCATTGCTGGATGGGTTAAACGGCTCAAGATGAGGTTTAATTAAATGAGGCGCGTGGATCTCCCACACTGCGCAGATAAGGATTGAGCAATGAGGCTGGAGTGAACCCTGCTGCTTTCCATGTGTTTACTACTCAATTAGAAGAGCATCCTGGTGGATATCCTCCTGTCTACTCCCGTCCTCAAGGATGTGTGTGTGTGTGTGTGTGTAACTGTAGAACCTGAAAGAAACTTGTTTTTGTCTGTTACCCAACCCAAGGACTAAAGGCCCAACTTGCCCTAAAATGGTATTTTTCTATGCTGGATATTTAAGACTGTAGAATGCAGCCGTTGGGTGCAAGCATCTACTTGTACAGGCCGCCCCATAGCTTGACATTTACTATCATTTTCCTTGAGGTGCATTCTTTTTTTGCTCTTACACCTCCAGTCGTTATTCTTATCACAAATCCAGCATCATCAATACATTGCCTAAGTGCAATCTCAGCATCAGTTAACAATCAGATGACCATCACAGTTTTGATAATAGCTCTGGCAAACCCTTGTTGACCTTTAGTAAATGGATTTGAATGCTGAGTAAATTTGGCTTTCAGCAAGGACCAGATTTTTGCTAATTCATTCCACACCATGTATTTCAGAAAGGAAAAGTCGCTGGAGTAAACCAGCGTGGAATCTCTTCACAATAGGTTTTTAAACATCAAATGTTCTTTCATACTTGGGTTTCTTTATATAGCATTAATTGTGTCACCTTGTAACTCGGCACACACAATTTCTATTGTGATTGTTCATCTATTCATGTGATTGTGTTGTTGATTTATTGATATACATATATACATATATATATATATATGCCATATTTACTGTAAATGTTTAGAGAACATGATTTTTCTCTATATATCGTTTACATATTGAACATGTAAACTAAGCGCTAAATCGGGGCCTGAAATTTTGTTTATTTTACTTTTTCAGGCTTGACGACGAAGATTGAGGCTCACATGTGTGTTGCAGTTTAACAGATTATACAGATCTCCAGTTTATTCCAATGATGCATCGCAAGCATGAGAATCTAATTGCATTACTTGAATTATGAAATCATTCCCCTGGCTCTCAGTTAAGGTTTTTATAACAGGTTAATAAAGTTGTTTTTGAATACGGCCTTGGTTAGTGTGGGTAAACCAAACAAAACACTCAGATATGGGTCTTCTGATTGCACCAGGTGAAAGTGCTTTAAAGTGAATTTCACATTAAGCTGAACTGGTGTATGAAAAGGACTTTATGAGGAAATTGTAATATAGTTATGATTATTAACAATGGGAGTATGATGAATGCAATTTCTGCACGTTTCCTAGGAAAGCTAGGATCACTTGGCTGTTGTCTGTCCGTGGAGAAAAACACACTTTTTGGCCATACAGTAGGTGTGCCTTGTTTTCCAGGAAACTGATCAAAGCCTTCCTCTTCTCACGGATCAAAACGCCACCGAGAGATATTTATTGCAGTGTTTGGCGTTCCAGCCGACACGTCCTCGCTGGATGGGGAAACGTGCGTGTGTGAGCTGGAGGAGAGAGAAAGCAGCGGGGACCCCTCTCTGGGGCTGAGCTGTACAAGTTCAAACACTCTCCTTTCACACACTGCCCCTTTACACACTCTCACAGACGCTCAGAGTGGCACACCTACCTCACTCCTATTTATACTGCACAGCACACTCCCCTTCGAGCAAAGGTTACTGTTTTGTTCTACATTTAACTTACCTTACATGATTATAGATGTCATCACATAATAACAGTGCACTACTGTTACATAATGGTTGTTTCTTTTATATTCTGTATTGAGCGTCTTTTTGGGTTTATTTTGATGTTTGATGGTGTCATAAGGATGCTAATTATTTCCTAGATACTTTTCAACTAAAACATGACTAATAAAAATGAGTTGATAAGAAATGAAAAGAAGAGATGTTTGAACGTGATTTATATAAATTCTTTCCAAAATGGATCATTTTCAGTGTATCATAAGGTCCTCTGGCTGAATGTCAAAATTCGCAATTTTCTACTTACCATTTAGGGACTAGCATATTTTAACCCTTTTTATACATTTAATACATAAACATTATTAAACATCTGTATTTGACTGTATTTTCTAGATATATCTATACAATAAGACTGTGTTACTGCTCTAGCTCTTAAATTACTCAATTTATTACATTGATAACTGCTTGTTCAACAGTTAATTTACGAGAGAGAGAGAGAGAGAGAGAGAGAGAGAGAGAGAGAGAGAGAGAGAGAGAGAGAGAGAGAATGAGAAAATGACCAAACCTATCATTTTTTCTAAATAGTGATAAGAGGTGGATAACTCGTCTACACCTCTGAGCACCTTTGATACCTCCATCCATCATCACATACAGGAGCTGAGCTTCGATATGATATGCATAAATAAATCTATACATACACACACACACACACACACAGGATGTGTTTGGTTATATAGGATGTGTATACAATTGGTAAGATGTGAGCAGTGCATGTATACATACACTGTACATTTCCAGTATATTTAACACCTGCCTTTAATACTGTTGTACTTGTGTGCAGGACGCACAGGCTGGAACAGAGGGGGGAAGGTCTGAGGGTTTGGCAGTGGTGGTGTAGGCACTGAGTAAGCCAAGCAAGCGCAGGACGGTGCCAAACAGCTGTATGGTGAGCTCAGTGTTGGGGGACAGGAATAATATCTCAGTAGGGTTTCACTCTGTTTACTGAAACAGGAACAGTGTGTGGCTTAAGTCGAGTTACACTAAACAATGTAAACCCTGTTATTGTGAAGTTCTTATTTTTGGGCAAAGGCTGCCAGTCTGTAGTTTATTTTCTCTCTCTCTCTCTCTCTCTCTCTCTCTCTCTTTCTCTCTCTCCCCTACATCCTATCTTTCTCTCTCATCTCTTTACTTCTGTCTCTCATTCTCTATCTCTCCTGTAATGTCTCTCCCTTGTTTTCTCTCGTTCTCTTTATCCATCTTCCTCCATCTCTTTTTGTCATTTCCCTTTCTATCCTCTCCATCTTTCATATTTTTCTCTCTTTCACTTTCTGCCTCTCTCACTTTCTATCTTTTCTTACTGTCTAGTGCTCATTTTGTCATTCTCCATTTTTCTTGCACTCACTCTCTCTCTTTCTCTCTTTTTCGCTCACTCACACTCTCAGTCTCGCTCTTTTACTAACGCTCACACACACCAAACACACACACACCCACCCGCCCACCCACACACACACACACACACACACACACACACACACACAAACACACACGTGCGCACACACATACACATGAACAAACACTCTCTGGCACCACAAAAGGGACATTTATCACCATGGTGACAACCGCAGAGAACAATACCCACTTTTGGGAAACGGAAGGTCTTCTGTGGCAGATAGCATGTTTGGAATATGTTGGGCTTTCTCATGGAGGGCAAAACGAGTTACTCAGATGAAATCAAAACTTGCTGATAAATGGCCCTTTGACCTTCAGAAAAGGACATTTGTCTGACTTTACCTCTAAAATCTGAGATATCATCAATCCTGCAGAAATCTCATTTTGTCCAAGTGGGATTTACTAGTTTTCACACCACTGGAAAAAGTGAGACATTGCATTTACTCTGTTTTTTGCGCATCACTTCAACATGAATCAGTTACATCAACACACACACGCACACACACACACACACTCACACGCACACACACACACACACAAACATACGCACACACACACACACACACAAACATACGCACAAACATACGCACACACACACACATGCGCACACACGCACAAACGCACGCACACACGCACACGCACACACACACACACACACACACACAAACGTACGCACACACACACACACACACACAACCTTCCTACTGTAATAACTATATCAACCTGCAAGATCAAAGGGAATGAACTGAATTTACTTGATTTTTTACATCCTTTCCTCCTGAATTCAGAATCATTTATGTTCAAGATTTTATGAGGAAAAGATGTAAAAACAAGTCAATGCAATGCACCCCTTTTGATCTAGCAGATTGGTGTAGCTATTATTGTAGGAAAACTGATGGTGTGTGTGTGTGTGTGTGTGTGTGTGTTTGTCTTGCTGTGTGTTTTATCTGAATGGCAGCGGGGCCACTTCCCATGGCATGTTCAGAGGGCCCTGAACTTCCCCTGGTCAGCCCCCTGGAGGCAGTGGGCTTCAGGTTGGCTGTAAGTGTGTGTGTGTATGTGTGTGAGTGTGTATGTTGTACCCCTGTAGATTACACCCTGTCCTGGTACAGCCTCTCCTAACACTCCTCCACCCCTCCACTGCCCTCTTCCACCTCTCTCTGTTTATTCAGCCACATCCTCCATCACTCCAGCCTAGTAAAGTCACACACACTCCTCTGTATCACTCCCTTGCTTCAAACGCTGAGCCACTCCTTCTGTTTAGACGATGGAGAGAGGGATGAGGAGGAAGAAGAGTGCTGTAGATCTGACCCCTGGGCTGCTCAATGACTTGTCACAGTCAAAATTTCCTATGGTTCCAGAATTTTGTGGCATTTAATGCAGTAAGAAAGTTACAAACTGTTTTTGCTTTTGCCAACATTTCTGATATGTCAAATTTTGTTACGAGAACATGAAAGCAGCGGGTAATATGGTAGTATAATATGTGGTGATTATGTAGGACCAAATAAACATAATGATCAATTAATCAGATGAAGCTTTCAACAGCATTTAGGTCAGGATCAGTGTGAAATACGTTGGACACATTAAGCATCGCTAAGCCAACCGAACCAATGGCTCTGTCTAAAGCTTAAGATATCCTGCCTACTTGGATGTCCAGAATCAGTTCATCCTGCTTCAGTTCATCCATTTAACCCTTTTTGAGATAGATTGACATAGATTTAATATAATCATGTGTGTAAATCCTGATTCCAAAAATAGCCAGCGTAGCTTTACCTTGTTGTATATCAAATTTATTTTTAAGAAATGTATATGTGTAGTTGTAAACATTTGTCCTCGCATTGGCTGTTAAGATTTGTTAACAGCCTAGCCATTTTCTTCTGCTTCAGTTTATTACAGATGAATTATTAAAGTAAAGTGGCCCCTTTAAGGCATTTTTGAACACACCACAGCACACAGTGTGAACAATGTGAAATTCTCTGCAGTTAAACTATTTACCAAATGAAGCAGTGGGCTGCCACTGATGAGGGGCATCCGGGGACCGGTGTGTGGGGACGACACCTTGCTCAAGGGAACCGCAGTTGTGTCACTAGCATTTGGGAATTGACCCCCACAACCTTTGGATTACTGGGGCAATTCCCCAATCACTGGACCAGCAGCCCCCAAACGTTTTTGCGCCAGGTTCAGTTTCATGTATATTTTCATGGACCGGTTTAGATACAACTAAAACAAAGTGCGTTTGTTTTTTATTCATGTTTGCTAGCTTGTGGGCTAAAATTTCAATGTATCGTATCATGTGACCGAGACAAGGTTTTTTTTGTTAATAAAAGATTCTGGTCAGCTTTAGAGGACGGTAGCAACCTTAGCTTAGCAGCTCTTGTGTTCTTTATAGGTTCTTTATATGCAGCCACTTTAGAACAAAATAAGTAAAGCAGCTCTCTATCATGTCTGTTTTCATTTTCTGTAGGTGTCTGGTAGCTAATTTAGCAAAAGTTTAACATTTAAAGTTAAAGCCAGGTGCCCTAGACAATAAACTCATTGTAACATTGGTATCTGAGTTGTCAGTTTAAAAAATTCTTTATCACAGTATTTCTGAAGCAGTCAAATGAGAACTACCTTCAGTGTTGAAAGCAGCCATTGTAAATGGAAGGGCCTTCAAAACCATTATGAGTTGGAAAGTATTATGAATTGGAAAGTACATTCTAGAAGGGAAATCTAAAGCAGTGGAAATGAAGGACATTCCAGCATCTAATACAGTGTGAACTGTGGGAATAAAATAATAATGGAATTGAAGCCCAGCGTTCGGGTTAGTTGAGGTTTGTAAAGAATGTTGGCAAATTCTGAAGTATTTGGCGCATTATGATTCTTTTTTGGGTTTTTTTTACATTTACAGATGTTAAGGACATTTTCACTTCTCCTATTAAGTTACCATTTCTGAGATAAGAGGTCTCTTTCATGACAGTGACATTAGGCAGAAAAGGCTTCACTTAGTTTTTTTTTGTGTCTCACAATGACCTTCTAATTTCGATAAGAAGCACTGATAGTCCACACACTCCCACCAACGGGAGCACGGCACAGAAGAACAGTGGCTTCAGTGGGGACAAGAGGGCTGATTAGCCATGTCTGAGCAGCCCCTCTCTGAGAAATAGCTAATCTTCTTCCATAGCTGCTCTGTTGTACATGCATTTCCATATCACCTCAAGTGGCAACTATTATCTGGAGCCAATCAGAGCAGTAATCATAGGATGACAAGCGTCTTTTTCTTCCGGCAGGCCTTGTTCTGTCTAGAGTCCCTTTAGGCCGAGGCACATGGAAACATGACCACCCCCCCCTCCCCTTGCCCGACCACTTACAAGACCCTGTAGTTGCATAATGAAATATTCATTCTATTGAAGAACCTACAGCACGTGCCTACGAACATCATCAGATGTCTCATTTGGTCAGCAGCAGATGATGAATGAAGGAGATACAATAGGAGAGAGAGAGAGAGAGAGAGAGAGAGAGAGAGAGTACAGGGGAGAGCAACAGATGGATATTTTTCAGTACCCTTTTGACAAATGCTTTTAGGAAAA
>JBBPDB010000153.1:3397238-3413897 GCA_037974465.1 Brachypetersius altus
ATTTGAAATGAAGATAACATACTACATGTAGGTACTTTGACAAAAAATGAAGTGTGTTCTACAATTCCTCATGGACTATAATGTGATTTCCATAAATGTTCTGGGAAGCTTGTCTAATATAGCCACAGTAGTTATGTAAGTGGCAGAAGGTTGCCCAGCTCCTTGTATGTGCAAACAGCTTTGTGCAAGCAGGATTCTGGTGTGTGTTACATGTGTTCAGTTTTCCTTTTCTATTCTTCTATTGGTGCAGTTAACAAAATGCACCAACCAGACATCCATATGAAACAGGGTAATGGTGAAGCACCCACAGTGCTTCATATCCAACAGGTCCAGACAGGGCTGGTCCAGACAGATTACATCAAAGCCTTGCTGGGCCAGGTGTGAAGAACACAGAGAATCTGTGATGCCACTGCATCTTTCCTCGCTCACAATGAAAAGCCATTTGCCTCCCTCAGATGCTCGTCGTATCTTGGAGATGCATAGTCGAGAGAATGAAAAATGACGCGGCTGGTAAGTGCCAGAGGGTGGTAAGAGCTTATCTGTGTGGATCAGAAGGAGCAGTGGTTGGTGGCCTTTTTTTCCAGCTTGGAGTGTTTGAGGCAGATAAAGCGTGACGGCCTCAGCTTTCCCCCATGATTATCTTCATGTGGAGGAGAGCCCCTTCTACTCTGCACTATCACACCAGGAACCCTTTATCTCCTCCAAGTCATTTATTTCCAAGATGGAATCACGATGGCTGGCAGCGCCAAACATGCTGTAAGCGCTGGTGGGGCACTGAAAGCAGGGCTGGAGAAAGACACAGAGGGTGCTTCATTATGGCCGCATTACCCTGGCATCATGGTGCAGGGGCAGCATGAAGAGCAAAGACGGATGTCTGGGTTAAGCTGTGCAAAGAGTGCCATCCATTCTTGAACAGAAAGGGAGAGGTGTGAACATGCAAGAAAGAGAAAGTGTGAAAAATGGGGCAGGTGTTCATGTGCCGCAAAGATAACATTTGCTTTCCTACACAAATGAAAGGATGTGGCTCCTCAGGTAATCTGATCATTTTCATTCATCTTATCAGTGTCGTTCTGAGCTATTTTTGTGTGTTTGTGTTTTTTATGTCCCTCAACAGTAATGCAGAGAAAAACTGAACTGTATTTAATAATGCACTGGCTGAGGGGAACTATCTCAAACACAGACTCAATTCAAAGATGCTGCATTGTACAATGAATACACCCACAATCCATCAAACGCCTGGTGACAATGTGCTATCTTTTGTAGATTTTCAGTGAAGTAAAAAGCATACCTTGTTTAAAGACCCATGTCCTGGAAAAACAATCTATCCTTGTTATTTATTAAAGAGTTTTAATTGAAAAAAATACAGTATGTGACCACAGTTAAAGGTTTTAAATGTAGCGTTCCCCCCACAGTCCATGAAGTCTATATATGGAACCTAAACTGCAAACTGCAACTGCAGTTTGGATTTGCTGTTCTCATGTCGCGAAAACCAAGACATTTACATACACTGCATGGACAGGATTGGGATGCCAGACTATTACACCAACAGGGACTTTAATGGCATTGCATTCAAATCCATAGACTTTAATATGGAGTTGGTCTCCCCTTTGCAGCTACAACAGCTTCCACTCTTTTTGGAAGGCTTTCCACAAGAGTTTAACTGGACATTTTTGCATTATTTGTAAAGCATTAATGAGGTCAGACACTGATGTTGTACCAGAAATCCTGGTTTGCCATGTCTGTTCCTGTTCATCCCAAAGGTGGTGGATGGGGACCTTGCATTATGGCGCTTGCTTTGTACACTGGGGCAGTCATGCTGGAATTAAAAGGATCTTCCCCAAACTGTCCACAAAGTTGGAAGCATGGGATTGTCTAAAATGTCTTGGTATTCTGAAGCATTAAGATTGACTTTAACTTAAATAAGGGGCCTAGCCCATACATTGAAAAACAGGTGTGTCCCAATACTTTTGTCCATACATCCACCTATCCAGCCTACAGCAGTTGCCCATTTAGTGAGTGTTTTAGTCTGGGCTACTTTTTGAATTATGCACAAAGCAGTGTAGTCAATCAGACAGAGGTCATATCATTTTTAAAAGAACAGCCCGTTTCATTTTATGGGATAAGGAGTCTGTGAAAATGAATGTTGGCAATTGTTTGGTATAGGAAACCAAATAAATGTCCTTGGGGAAAAATATAGGCAAAATGTGGGGGATGTGGGCCATTTAAAATAAAACAGGAAGTGCTGGACAAAGTTCACTACTTCACTGCTTATGTGGTTCAGTCATGTCCCTCCTCCCAACTGATATGGTGGTACTGCATCACAGATCCAGCTCTGTGTTTTCTAATGGTGTCAGACTGATAGTACACTAGGTATTTCTTATTTTAGGGGATGAAGGGTGGATGAAAGTTTAGCCATGCTTCCTAAAATGCTGCCTTAGGTGACTGTTGAACGCGCCATTAAAGATGTGGCGGCCCTGCAAACAATATTACAGCATTTTGTCCTGAATCTTTAGAATGGGGTGTTTGTTCATTATGCAGCGCCCTCCTGGCAACTATGAGAGAAAAAAAACAATACTGAACACATAACACATGAATACATAACAATTTCTCTACAATTGTTCTCAAAATGTGTGAGGAACTTAATGGATAATCAAATAACTGGCGTTTATAAATCACATTGCTACGCTGTAGCTGAGGTCTCTGTGTGTGTAATTCCCCAAATCCAAGATCAGTTTTGGTGAGTGTCCCTAAGAGGGTTTTATAATTGTGTGTTGTTTTATTTTCATGCTAGCAGGCTGAGAAGTACCTGCTTCTGGTTGGTATGATCTTGGTATGATTTCTGAACAATGAAGGTTGCAGTTTGGACCATTGGTCTTGTGGTGTTTATTTTGAGGTTGGTGTGATTAATGCCAGTAATATGCCCTGTTTTAGAATGTTTTAGATTTGTGCTTAATTTAAAATAATACTCATTTCCATCATGTTGCACAGTCATAAAAGGAGCAAAAAAAGGATATATATCACTGTGTGTTGTACTTGTATAACCAGGGCTCCAGACAAAAGATTTAGGAGCCAATTTATTTTTTAGGAGCCATAATCTCTGTCAAATGTGATATGAATAAACACATATTGTCATGGCACATTTTGTCTCCAGTCTTATCCATGGAAATGTAATAAGAAATTACAACACGGACTAAACAGGTCTGCGACCGGCGCCTTTTCAGCTGCAGGACCGGATGGCTGCTGCCTATGCTGGACTACCTCCACATCCCCCTACCCCCCTCCCCCGTTGCCAGTCATGTCTTAATGTGTTTGTGTTTAGGTGCTTTTTCCCCCTGTTCCCACACTGCCCTACTAAGGACAGTCTGTGCAGGGCTCTTTTTCTCTCCTCCTCTCTTTTCGTGTATTCTATATTTCCTTTTTCCTCTGCTACCTCTCAAATGACCTGTCCCCCCAAAGTGTGATGTTGGGTATGTATGGTCAGAGGGGTCCAATTTCGCTGAATGTAACTGTGTATGTGACAAATAAAGGCTTATCATCATCATCGTCATCATCATCATCAAATTGCCGCCAAAGTAAAACAGTGTTTCTTGTGTAGTTAATGTTTATTTTTCATATATTTTAGAACACACTCTACAACAGGTTGCCAGGTCGTGCGGATCATGTGAAATGAAACTCTGTCAACGGTGCTCTCTAAAGAAATGTGTCAGTGGCGAATGAGTCTGTTCTTTGAGTAAATTTGGGAAAACAAATCGCGTGATAGGAATGACAGGCTCGGGTTGAGCATATCTGCACATAATAAGATCTCACTTTTCTTGTACTTTTAGTTATAATGACGATCGCCATTGCCGGGTGAAATGAAAAAAAACGAGTGGCAAAATAAATTATCTAGTCACATTGGCAACCATTTTAGTCGCCATATGGAGCTCTGATAATTATGCATGCGACAAAGGTCTTGAATCTTGACTCTGTTAAGCTGTTTGTCATGTGCACCTCACGGACCATGGACTAAAATTCCGTTTAACAGGTTAAAAGCTCTTCACAAGGGAAAGCTATCAGTGTTCAGGTGGCTTTTATGTACATAATTACAACGGAGGGAGTGTATAAACAAGGGATATGGAAACAATAGGGTTATGAGAATTATTCATTTCATCATGTAGCTTTTGGATGTCAATAGTGAAAAAACACTGGGGTTCTGAAGGAGAGGAGCTCAGTAGTCTAGAGATCGATTCAATTTGTTGTATTACTTGGTATACTTTGATAAATCATGAAAATACTTTCGTAAATATGCTTGAGAATAGTACTTTGTTACTGTCCACCATCAAAAATAATTGCCCAATTATTTTTTGCTTTATAAATTCATTTCTTGATATAAGCAGTAGCAAAGTTCAAGCTCACAGTTTTGTTTCTGAGTGTGAGCTTCACAGTAAATGCCCAAAGGCATGATTTCTAAAATTTTCTCAAATTGAGTCATTGTCTATTCCTACACCCTTTCTCACAATGCTGTAATGCTGTGTGGGTGAAGTCTAGCAAATGCTTCCTTCAAGTCACATAAACCAGTTGCTCCTTTTCAATCTGCTGCTAATGCGGCATAATCTAAGGTTAAAGATACAGTAAAAACTATGGAGGAAAATCAGGAGCAAAGTAAACTAAACACAATACGGCATATTATGCTATAAAGATGGAAGTGTGAAGGCTAGCACATGTGTTCTCTTCCAACATGAGCAGTATTTCTGGCGCAATACTGTATCACTCAATGTCAGTGGCATCTGAAGACATGCAGTGTGTGCATATATATTTAGTGAGATCTCTGCACAGCTGGTGTAATAGTCAGGCATCCCAATTCTTTTGTCCATATAGACTTTAATCAGTCTGTAATTTTGGAGTTTCTGTGGGAATTTGTTTGTCTAAAATGTTAAGAATGAAGCATTAAGCTTTTGGGATATCTCTAATAATGTGTTATCTTATCTTATTTTGTCTGAGGCAACTGAAGCAGGATCACTTATTTTCTGACATTAATGCAACATTATTGGATATCTCTATGTACTTGGAGGAGAAAACTAGCTGTCAATTCTGTTATGTGAGCTAACAGATGCCTGCATTGTTTAGCACTGCACTGAGTGATGGGAGATAAAGAAAGAAAGGTCAGTTATGCTCTCTTGGACTCCAGCAGTGTCAGCACGGACCTCAGAGTCTGTTAGAGCCAATGCTTAGACTTGAGAGCCGCATCAAAATGGTCACATTGTTTCAGTATTGAGGGAGAATGTTAACCTTGCAAGAATGTCTGCAATAACCACAAAAGTAAGAAATATATCCACACATTCTAGGTCCTAACAACATTTGATACTTTTAAAAATACATTACACAAACCATAAATGACAATAGTGGGTTTTGGAACAAGCCATACATTTTGCATAAATAAGCATTTGGCCGTTTTTTGCATTCATGTTTCTGAGAGAGTGCCACTCTTAAATTCCAGTGAATGGATTTTTAACACTTACAAGTGGCAGATATGCAATAACTGCAGATCTGTGAAAGCAGTTTACACAGGTAAATAATTTGACATCCCAAGGCAGCATTCTTTGCAAACTAAAGAGACTAAACTGACAACGAAAACAGGCTCATTTGTATTAATAACATCTTCAAATGATGTTCCCGATCCTATGATGGGCAGGTTTGAAGCTATTTGAAGCTTCCATACCTGATGGGTCAAATTGCTCTGAATTTACTGTAGCAGGATTGGAACATGAGCTCCAGAGATGAAGAAGCATTAAGTGACAGGTGGGCATAAGCCCCTGCGTGGGAGTTTGCTTTAGTGCATGACTGAGGCTTCGTGCTGAGCTCTGCTCTACTCTCATTGTGCTCAGGCCTCTGTTCGCCTGCCCAATTTAGCCGCCGTGCCTGTCACAACGCTTT
Source organism: Brachypetersius altus (assembly GCA_037974465.1). Lineage (NCBI taxonomy): Eukaryota > Metazoa > Chordata > Actinopteri > Characiformes > Alestidae > Brachypetersius > Brachypetersius altus. The sequence continues at coordinate 3,403,152 of JBBPDB010000153.1, forward strand.
TAATAAACAACTTCGACAGCTCCCATGGAAATAACGCCTCTGTCCTGTACAGCTACTGTGCTGTTGCGCTCTTCATTTAGCTCTTTTCTTTCCCTGAGGATTCAAAAATCAGTTTTCTGTTATTTTGCGTATGTGTGTGTGTCTCTGTGTGTGTGTGGGTGTGTGCATGTGTGTGTCACCATGAGATAAAAGATTTAGGGTGGCAAACTATCAGCCTCATCTCCTTTTACAAATAAAAAACTGAAATGGGGAAAACATCCATGTGACATGAAGTATTGCTGAGCCAAAGTGGCTAATGAGGTTAAAGGAGTGAAACTGAGCAATCCATGCTTAAAAAAAGGAAAATCTCAAGAGGCATACCTCAACTTCAAGGCCTTCAGTACAATACACTCGGTGCACTGTCAGAAAATATGAGCACTGACACCCCACCCCCACCCCCCACCCACCTTTAATATAAAAATATTCTGGAATTAATTCAGCTTGCCAGCAAGCAAGACATCACTTTTAATAACATGCAATTTAACTAAAGATGTTATTGAAGAATGTTCTCCTTCAAATATCCTTGCTAAATAACTTGGCAAGTAAAATGATCTTAAATGCAGTCGATATATCTAATATTTCTAATTATGAGGCAGTTGTATGCAAATTGTCTACCAGTGCAATAGGATTATTTCACTTCATAAAATTACTTAATGTAGCTAATTAATATGCCTGATTTACTTAATCAGGCATTGAGCATTTGAAGCAGGAGGATATATTTAGAACTGCAGTAAAGCTCTAATAAAATAAAACCGCAGGCCATAATGAATAGAAGTCAATGAATGAAAAATCAGTAGAGCATTATCTCTTTTGAACTATTTTTTATTGCCTCTTGAAAACAAATCCTTATTAGTTTGTTATTGGTCTGCCGAGCATAGTAACAAATGCTGGTGAATAAACGTATCCATATTATAATAGTTTAAATAGTTTTAATTAGGAGATAATACTTCCTGTGTTGATAACCTACCGCCTGTGTAAATATCGGGATTATCCTCACTTTTATCTTTAAAGTATAATTTCACCTTCCCACTTTTTCTCCTAAAGTGGACAAATCTCCAATCTGGAATCTAAACCAAACCAAACCAAAGCAGTTTTACCAGAATAACTTCCTTATGTCTGTTGAGGCTTTACAATTCTTGATCAATTTACAGCATTAACAATAGCAAGATTTATCATTTGTAACTTTTGGCCCATTCCAGTTCAACCTTTTAAGCTCAAAAGTAAACTAAACAGCTAAACGATGGTATTCATTCATTCATTCATAATAAACTATGAAACCACAAGAGTTTTGGCTCTTTCATTCTCTTGTCTGCATTGTCTCCCTCTCTGCTTTTTCAGATCCTTAGGCTCTCGCCATTGAAATTCGAGGCATTTATCATGACTTTGAACACATATTTGCTCCATTATGGTGAGTGATAAGACTGCTAAAATGCGCTGATTGTGATTTTCAGGCACTGTCGATTTTTAAACATTTATCTCCAAGTCTTTACCAATTCAAGTCACTCTTTCTGCATTGGGCTTGCAGCTTCCTGATAAAACGCCTCAGATGAGAAGAGATTTACTTTTTATTTATTTGACCATCAAGAAACAATTTATTGTCGCCTTATTTTTATTCCTGGGGATGAACATGGCTGCCTATCTTTGTCATTGGATGCTGGTGACGCTAGATAAACTAGATATTAAACTGCATCAAGTTCACCTCTGAATGTGCTTCCTTTTTTTAAGTCCCTCTGAACGGTGCTGTGGTAGATGCACAAGGCCCGGGTGTGAACACTGACCTTGGACCGAACAAAACATGACCCGCAACATGTTTATGCTCAAGGTTTGATGTGTGGCATTCACTGTGACAGCCTGCTTACTTCTTCTGCAGGCATGGCCTTGAATTCCACTTGCATGAATCAACTCAATATTGCAGCCTTCTCAGACAGCCCATCTCATTGGCTATGCTGAGCCCAAGCCAGGGGTCAGAGGTGAAGCTCATTCGCTGGTGTAGCATTGGCATTTTCCCTCAGACAACATGTGCCTGCATGCTGTTTGCCTATTGCAATTCCAGTCTGGGCTAATCTTCTCAAAGGCCACTGAAATGCCCTTGCTCACTGATGGCTCGAACCAACAAACTTCTACTGACGATGACACTTCGTCTCTGGAGTCTCTGGAAACGATACAAGGACGAGAACTTGCAGGCACTAATGAGCAAGATCCCTTACCAATCTGTGGCTACTGGTATATGGCTAAACCTTCCTTTAGTAACTGGAGATGCCTTTAAGGGACAGTTCAGATATTTGACCTCTAGGTGCTCATTATTCTGCTGTGATAGAGGTACTAAACAATGCATGACCCTGTTGATACACCGCAACGCTAATGTTGCGCTATCAGCCCAAATCCATGCATGGATAGAAATGAACACATCTGCTCCCAAACAGAGCCCACAGAGTGTGGTCCAATGTAATTGCACTGACTAATACCAGAGTCATCACCACAGGACAATGAGTGCCACGCAGGTAATTTCCAGAACCACAGTCAATAAGCCAATAAAGCAGTAACTGCTGAAATCCTCCCTTTATCCCTTTATGGAGAAATGAGCTTTCACACTGTGTTGATGTGAATTAGAAGGTTAAATTAGGCCTTGGAGTCATCCAGTGATTATTAGGAGGCATACAGTGAAACAAAATGACCAGCACTTTTGACATGTAGAACTCGGATAACGTGATCAGAGGAAACAGCTTCGTCTGCACCCACTTCTAAATTAGAACTATGGGTCAAGCCAGTGTTCTAGTTATATTTGCCGTGCTATTTTCTCACAGACTGCCCCAAACTGTATTTTACCCACACCACTGGTCCTGTGTGACTTATTTCTTTATTAGTCATATTAGTCTAATTATCTTATTATTCTTTAAGCCCTTAATGTTTTTCGAAAAACTGCAGGCTATGTCTTTTGTGCATATGTTTACTATGACATCTTACACACTGTGCAGCTTCTGACAGTAAATAAGTAAATATTGTTTCAATAAAACTGTAATTTCAGAATTGAATTAAAAGTGTGTTAGACATGACTAGTCCTGCTTACCCAACAACAACCTCCAGGAGACAATTATGCACTATCTGCTATAGTTATATAAGAAATTTGAGAACCATCCTATCTATTTGCAGAAAGAATTTGTAATTATCTCTCTTTATTGACTTTTTATATCTTCTTTTATTTCTTGTTTTTCTTTTATTCTTTCATTGTATTCTATTCTATTTTTATTGTGTATAGTAATGTGTTATGTAAATAAATTTGACTTGACTTGACTAAAGTTCTCTTCCTAATGTATGTGTATTTAAAGGAGGGCCACACGCATACATCTGGCCCTTAGAGTTCAAATGAAGTAAGCAATGTTTTTTTCATACACACAGGTGCATGTACTCTGGAGGCTGCCAAGAGCAATGTTTGAAGTTTAACTGTGGACAGAAGATCATTCCATTTGACCCTCGTAGTAAACCCATCTGGGGCCCTCTCCCTCAGGCTATATTTCAAGCTTTATCTGTACCTGTTTCCTTTACAACACCCTACACGTGAGATAAAGCCCACGCTCATAACCTCATGTTTTCGACATATTGCGTTACCATGGTGATTGTATCGATTGAAGTGAGGCCTCCGCTGTCGAGAGCTGAGAGGTGTCATTTAAGCCAATAATGCAAAGGACTGTCGGCTTGAAATAACAAAGAGGGAACCAGCCTTATCTGCGCTTTGCTGTCTGTGGGACAGATCCAGCCTATTGTGAGGATGAGCTGCCACGTAGGCTGTCCCAAATGATAGCCCAGTTCAGGCGCTGATGTTTTTCCATCTCTGCAGGAAAATGAACAGTCTATTCTCACACTGTAATTTGGCTGTCATTATTGAGCTTGCCCCCTCATTACTCACATCATGAATGCTACAGCGATTAGTCGATGGCTGTGGATCAGCGTATCATCTGAAAAACATACTATTGGGCTCTCTGAATAGATGCTGCCAATGCGGGATCATATAACTCATCTAAATAGGTACACACCTCGGAATGTGTGATTCCACAACACCTGAATCTGTAATGTTGATTCATGGAGTCTTCAGTATACACCAGGGAAAGCACTGAATGACTATATGCACTGGGATCAATAGCCATGACAAGTGACAGCTTTGAGTTACCTGGTGAGCTGAACTGGACAAATATATAGTGGACCAGTGCAATCCCTGGAAGTCATTCAGCAGTGCTTGTCCATTACTCTCGGCTCAATGAGGACGAGATCAATAGTTGACCTGTTATAGGTTATATGAGCAAAGATACTGTAAACCTGCTGAAGCACAATCCAGCACAGCTGTTTGAGGTCAGATGATCCACATTTTAGAACAGCACAGGGTTAGCTTTTAACCCCTTAAGAACATGAATGGCATGGATCCATGCTGGAAGCCCAAAAAATTGTACATTTTTGTCTTATGGCAAAACAAGTCCTTGTATGGAAGTTCCCCCTGGTCTGTTTGGTGTTCCTATGTCATGTAGAACCAAAGTTATCATTATATAAAAAACATATAATAAGTATAATAAACATAATCATAGGTTTTTACAAATGGCGTCACACGCAAATGCCCACTAAGAACAAAAAACCCACATTTCTTTTGTTTTAGTTTTTTGAAACAAATGGTGAAAACACAATATCTTAAAACCCGGGAGAACTTTCTAGATAGTCTCCGCCCACAAATGGGTGGGAAAAAAACCTTCAGGGGGGGCTCCAGGGCATGGTAGAGCAGCAAACGGCGAGCGTGTACGTCACGGAAGACCAGGTTGACGGACTCCCGTGATTTTCCTCTTAGGACACAGGCTGGAGACAGACAGGCTTCCATGCTAGTGCTTTCCTTTTATTAAATAAACCAAAACAGAAAATAAACAGTGGCTCGATGGCCGCTACAAACAGGAACATGAACGGGATACAAAAGGCATGTGAGGCGATGGACCAATAACATTGGTCCATACAAACAGAACTTAAATACTAGACACAGTTAGAGAACAAAACACAAAGCAGGTGAAAACAAGACACGTGACACTAAACAGACATGCACATCAAAATAAAAGTCCCAGAACAAAAACCAAAACAAAGTCAAAAACAGTGGCCCCTACCGGCCACTGGCCGAGCCGTCACAGTGTAGGAGAACAAACACTGTTTTAGACTGTTTATATTTGTTGAAAGCAATTTTGAAAGTAATTTTTACTATTATGCTCTGAGTTCTAAAGGTTAAGGCATTATGTTGATCATGTGATGAATAAATCTACAATTACTTTAACTAATAAAGACTTTTCACACCCATCATCTAAAATAAATATTACACTCCAAACAAGGTATTTTGATGCAAACTGAGTTTTGTACCACAATTCCACATTAAATTTAATGATGTTTCTTGCTAATGTTCTGGACATTTTGCCCAATACTACATCAATTGCAACAAAAGAACATTTGTGGCTTGATAGGGAAATTGCGAACTCACTTGAGAGCACTTTCACGTACTGTCCCTGCTGAGCAGAAGTGGTGGGTAAGAGATGCACTAATTCATTCAGCTCCATTAGAAACGCATTTCATTTGTCCCACTGTTGGGGCCCGTGCTCTGGACGCTATGCCAAGAAGAGTCACCTTTTCATTTATTTTCATTAAAGCTAGCTGAAGGAGAAGATGCTGGCTACCCATAGTGAAGGTAAATGTGTTTAAATTGCACCACCATCTTCACGCAAGTCGGAGTTGCTTAGGACTTGGTCAAAAATTAAATTGCCATAATTACACAATTTTCCCATTACCCTAAATGTTGTAGGTAAGATTACTTAAAGAGACAAAGTGGACTAGGGATGCCATACTAATGCTTCTCTTAGTAAAAAATGAACTTGAAATAAAACAAAGAACAGGTGGACAGTTCTATATAAAAAGAAAGGCCTGGACAACAGGAAATATCACCAACTTCACCACTGATGGTGAGGATATGGAAGTGGTCAGCTTTTGTCTACTCAGATCAATTATTAATAAAAAGGTGTCAAGAAATATGACATTCAGAAGAAGTATGATGGAGCTAGAATTGAGCTTCAGAAGTAATTACGTGTCTCTTCTAGTGAACACCAGAATTGTCCAGACTTTTTTCTTTTGTTTTCTGTGGTCTTGATGGATGTGAAAACTGGACAATACAAAAACAAGACAGGAAAAGTTAGATATTTTTTTTTTTGCTGCAAGTTCATCTTTAACAGCAAAGAAAACAAACCCATGGTTTTTACCCAGTCCATACAGTCCATGTACGAAATCTATGTAGTCGACCCAGAAATTCATAGGGGATATGTTCTGTGAAAAACTGTGAATTTATGATGCAGTAAAAAGCCTATAAATACCTATTTTGTATAGTCTAAACCCCAAATATACCTCTAAACGTGCTTCCAAAACACTTTAATTCAATTTCATTTTAAACTCAGCTGAATACATTACCCTTAAAAAAATATAAAGTTCAACGCTCCATGCAGGAAACTGTTCTGATGTAGGAATGCTGGGCTGCCACTACCAGAGATCTGTCACAGGACAGCAGCCAATAAGCAGCAAGGAGAAATGAATAATGCTTTCGAATTGGCTACTTTCAAACCTCCCACTTCTGAGTACAGGGGTATTTCATCATCCCTTATCATGCTTTCTTTGTGTTCTCTCAACAGCAGTAAAACATTTATACAGTTATATTTTATATGGAAATGTGACTGAATTTACATTAATATTTATGTTACAAAATTTGGAAAACCCGTGGAAGACTGAGGCCGTGAACTCTGAACCTGCGTCTTTGCGGGGGTACACTGTACTGTATATTCATTTTTTTTTTATAATGTCATGAGAAAATAAGCTAACTGAGACATATTATCTATTCCGTAAACAAAGGTTTACTCAAAGTAAAGAGAGTAGTGTCTGGATCATTTCTGAGTGAGGCACAATTCAGGGCAGCTAGCCAGTCCAGGGATTATTAATGCTTATCAGTCTTAAAGGCTCAGTGCATTTCCGTAGAAGGCATAAAGAGGAAAGTGGTCATTATGACTGTTTGTTTTATGTAAATAATACAGTGACATTGCAGGATATGGACCCTTTGACACCAAACAGGCAGTGACTATAGGCTCAAGTGACTACACTTAGAGTCAGAGGCCATTGGTTAGAGATACTTTTTAACTTTCCTTTTAATGTATTCAGTTCTGCATCACTGCATGGGGAAGAGCTAATTTTCAGCTACTGCTGTAGTAGGATGTGTATGCAAATGTTACGTATTGAAATTCATAATGTATAATGTAAACCATATTAAAGTCTGAAGTATATTACGTTATTCCAAAATTCATTTTAAGCTTTAAATAAACCGTTACACGTTACATTGCATTTGACTTTTGTATTTCAAAGGGGATTACATGTTAAAAAGGGGTCTCGAGATGAGAGGGGAAGCTTCAAGAGCAGTTGAGAGAAGCAGCAGCTAAACGAATGAGATGCAGAGTTACACTCCTGATGCCCAGACTCTGGGCTGAATCAAGGATTACGCAGAGGTTTAGCAAAAAACGAGCCGAGCAAACCCTAAGGAGGTCCGTTGCCTGCTATCAGGATTACAGGACTCACAGCTACAGTTGTTTTCATTAATGTGTGACATACACCCAAATCTGTACAAGGGAACGTTCAAAGGCCTGAGACAACAGAGAGAATTAGTGTTTAATCTCGGTGGCCCACATTTTAAGAAGACCTCATATTTGGAGTAAAAAAAGGACAGAAGAAGGATAAAGGAGAAGAAAAGGAAGGAACAAAAAGACTAAAATAATGCAATGAGACTGTTGGCTCTAATTACAGCCTCAGTGGCTAAAGGAAATGAAGCAATATCAGAAATAATGGGAAATGCATTACCTTTTTCACTTTAATGTTCTTCTTCTAGACCACTTGATTTAATACCTCATAGGTAATAGTTATTGTGTGCATTTCCTCCCCCGCACACACTCCCTGCAGGACAGTATAATGTTGATGACCAGATTGTTGGAAAAGCATGACATTATGTATAAAATGTGCATTTAGTCATGCTTTATCTTTGAAGAACTTTAACCATCTTAATGTTGAATCAGCTAAGAAGTGTACATTTCATGTGTACACATTTGTGCTGCCAAATGAACAAACAAACCCAGAATAGCATGGTCGGGTTTGATAGACAGTTGGTCATTTGTGTCTGAAAAGGCAATTTGCAGTGGAAATAGCTGGAGGGTAATTTCAGTTCAGCACAGCCTAATCAGTGCTGTCATTTTTCTCTAACGAATCAGCAACCCCCCCCCCCCAAACTCATATTATTCTAGAAGAAAAATAAGGCCATAAGCACACAGGGGAGGGCTGTTTATCTGTCTACAAAGCATTTCCTTTTCAACCTATCAAACTGCAAAAAAGATTAAAAAAAAAAACTACAGTAATTTACAAAGTTTTCCTTGTCAGCAAATTAAAAAATTATAGGCATAAATGGGCAAATGCTCAGCATGAGTATGTGGTGGTGGGGATGCTGATGCTGACAAAGAAATTGGATTGTTTGTTATCTGAAAACAACAACCAATTACTTGCCTTTGCTTATAAAAGGGCTGCTCGGCCCTGCACCATTCCTGTGACATGGAATTGACTTTCCAAATCAATTAATTTGAAAAAAAAGAGAAAAAAGACAGGAAAGACAAAATTGAGCAAAACACAGCTCCTGCACACAATCTACTGATGATTAGTGGTAAACAAAGCCTTTCCATGGGGACACAAAAAGCTGAAAGAAGAGCTATTGCCACCCTAAGTGCCCGTAAATGATGAATTAATGTGCAAAACTGTGAACTGAGATCCGTCTCTCTCTCTCACTCCTTCTATTTATCTCTCCCTCTCCATCTTTCACTCCATACATCAGTGTCAACACTAACCTCTCCACTGACCTCGCCATTGCTGTCAATGTCACAGACGCTCACTGTTGGAAGCCTATTTTTAATCATTCTCTGACAAAAAAGAACCCTGGCATGTTTTCATCAAGCGACCCAGGTTTATGACAAACCACCACAAAAGCCAAATATAAGAACCAAAAATGCCAAGGCAGACCTTTCTATTTGGACCTGAAACACCTCACGTCTGACTCAATGTTTTTTTGAGTCAGACACACTCGCTCAGGTGTCTCTTTTCAGCAGTACATTTTTGCCCCTCCAAGGCACTCTCTTTCAATCAGAGGCTTCTCTTCTGCTTTTGTGTATCTGAATCGAATCTGCAGATAGAGTTTAAGTCATTAACCTTGTTGCTTCTTGTTAAGGACTGAAGGGGTGCTTGCTTCTCATCAAGAGATTAGCGAATGCAACATCAGTTGGCGCGGTGAAGGGGAGCTTGTTTAATAACTTGTTTACAGGCAATTATGTAAAAAACAGTAAACTCTGCATCGACATTCAGCTCCTGAGGAATGATTAAATCTGGAGCACGTCCACGACTGTGAGTTGGTCCATCAGTCAGCTGAGTAAAATCTACGGAGCGCAAGCTGCATACATTTGCCGTCTAATTCATTATCAACTTGGAAATTAAAATCTGCAGTGAAAGGACTCCCGTGTTAGCGAAGAACAAGTAATTGTTGTATTTTGATTGTGTTTACATAGAAAATGTTATGAGCACGTTTGACAAACTTTTCCGTATGAGTCAAATCCTTTCACTTCATTTTGAACGAAATGTTCAAACTAAGCTTTATTGGCTGCAACTCTATCACATGCTTGATGGACAGTATTTCACCAAAACTGGTGCCAAAGCTGAATCAAGAGCTAAATAAAATCCAAGCAAATTATAATTCAAGCAAATTGAATTATTTGGTCTGCCAGTTCTGCAGCATCCGGGGAGCAGTGTGTGGGGACAGAACCTTGCTAACAGACACTGGACTGGAATGGTTGTCATACTCATAGAGATGCTGAATTAATCTGATCTCATCAGCTTATTCAGCTACTAGGCATTCATTGCTAATGGCTGCCTAGTAATCTTCATAGAAAAATACAGGAGCACCTGCACATATCCCTATGGCCTTCATGTCGACCCATTTGGTCCCCTGCACTGGGCTGTGGTGGAGTGATGAAGCTCTACCCAGTTTTACTGAGAAAAGCTGGAGTGGAACTTATCATCCAACACCAATACCTGACCCCACTAGTGCTCTTGTGGCTGGATGCAATTATTGGCCCATTGCATACTCCTAGTATCTAAAGTAAAGCAGTCTTAGAAGCATTGAGTTGTTCCTGCAACAGAGGGGGAGCAAACAGAATGGCATCTACAATATTTAACAAGGTTTCACTCTTTTTAGCATGCCATGACTCTCTTTTAGCATGCCATTGCATTTCACTGACTTATTATTTACTTATTATTCTTTAGACTAAACTGTCACTTCCGAAAATATGAAACCACGATGGAAGTTGTGTTGTTGTGAGTAAAGAATTAAAATATGAGCCCACATATTTCCATTTGAAGTTTGAGGGTTGGGCAGGGAAGTCGAATACCTGGAAATAGCTTTATTGTCGCTAAGTTATTGATGAAAGCAAAACTTTAAGACAAGAGCAAATAAAATAACAATGTCTGTTTTAAAAGCAGCTCACACAAGATGATTCCTTCAAGACCTTCAAGTTCCTGGGTACCACCATCTCCCAGGACCTGAAGTGGGAGACCAACATCTCCTCCATCCTCAAAAAG
>JBBPDB010000153.1:3413997-3439213 GCA_037974465.1 Brachypetersius altus
CAGGTGCAGGCGAGTGGCTATTTTCTTGTAGCCATTGCCTGACTTGTGAAGGTCGACACACATCTGCCTTACTTGAAGGGTGTGTTCCTTTCTCTTTCCCGTGTTGAAGAGTGGATAAGAGAAATGGCCTCTGTGTCACGTCATATTTATACCCCAGGGAAAGTGATGAATTACCAATCAAATGTTCCTAGATACACTGATCAACTTTGTAAATGACAGAAATATTTCAATTACATTCATTTCCTAAGAATTGTTAGCTGTGCCATTAATTATGGAACAGGTGATTGTATGAAAAAAAAAATTTTCTTAGTCAGGGAGTTTTTTTCCCCCCTTAAAATTCACTTAAAGTTGAAGGTTACATTATTGTACAATTATCAGTGTGAGAGTATGCTTCTGCAATAAAAAATGACTTTATTTTAAGGCTTTTAACACATCTTAACCAGGGGTGCCAATAATTATGGAGGTCAGTATACTTGTAATGTTCTTCCCAAGGAGCTTGATGTCAAATTTGATGTCAAACTTGATGTCAAATGATTTATTATTGCATCCTATAGCAAACAGAACTTGTTTTAGTATAGTATATAGATATCTGTCTATGTATCCAAAAGGCTTTTACTGTCTGTAATTGAAATCTATTCTAAAACATTTTTGTTATTTGTTGTTTATTACATAGAGAGAGATAGATAGACCATGGAACTAAGTTACAGTCTAACTTTCAACAAACCGCAGGTGCTCATGCATGTATTTAGGTGGAACAAATGGTTTCCTCCGCTGCACAAACAGTTTGAACTGTACTGTTAATTAAAGCCTCTTTAAAGGACCAAAGTTGTTTCAGTTCTCTCTTTACTCAAGGACCCTTGAAGAACCTTTTGTATGGGTGAGGGCTACTATTCTTTAGTGAGCATTCTTAAAACTTTTGCTGTGTGGAAATTACTTCTGAAAATATTATTCATGAGAACAGAGGTCATTTTAAAAGTGAAGGGGAAAATGCCTTTTCACAAATATCTGGAAATGCATAAACGAGGCCTCAGAAGCGTGCTTTTCAGTTCAAAGTGAGTTTTGTGAAGTCAACTGCAGTAAACTGAGAATGCGTCGTTCACATCTCAACCTCAGAAAAGAAACAACACAATTCACGCCACACAAAGCTGCGACCATGCTCAGGAAACAGGAACCCCAGGAGTCCAGCGTACAAAGAGCGTTCCAAAACTGTGTGCTGCTTGCAGAAATGAAGGCTAATGAAAATGATTGGACTTGTGAAGTGCTGTGAAAATCACCTGTGTCCCAGCAGCTTCCAGGCCCTCCTTATCAGGACAGTTAGCCTGTTCTCAGCTGCGTGAAGGATTCAGCTCATGTACCATACAAATCAGCCGTGAACCTACGGTGCCATGCTTTAATGCCATTTCTGCTCTGATCCGCTGAATATTTGTCCTGTGATTTCACAGGAACAGCAGTCATTCTGTGTGTCATTGAGTGTGGCAAACTGTGTGAAATCAGATAATGTCTTTCCCTGCTCCACTGACACACAGCCTGCTGGCTGCGGTGACGGGCTGAGGTCAATTAGCCGCACTGATTTCCACAACAGCAAGAGCAAACACAGACCATTACCAGTAATGGAGTCTCTCCCTGTAGTCTGTTTGCACCAGCATTGCCAGAGGGATTGACCAGTTTATATCAGCTTTTTTCAACATGTGCAGTATCTCTCTCTCTCTCTCTCTTTTACCTTGAATGTTGAGATGGATAAGGTCATGCGAGAGCCACCTTAGGCTATAAGGGAAAGATTTAGTCCATTACCTCAATCTCTCCAATACTGAGAAAATAACAACACTGTTGAGAGTTAAAAAGGCTGGTGCGATAAGGAAAAGGCTTGAGAAAGTTTCTCTTGAGTACATTTCGGTAAAAGTAATTAAAATGAACGTTCTTTTTTGATTTTCACCCAGTTTCCATCTCACTTTAGTCAGGATCAGTCCCCCTGCCACTTTTTAGAATTCCCTTTATCACATGATGCAGCTAACAGCAGGTGGCCTAGTGGTTAGGGTGTTGCCCCTGTGATCAGAAGCTTGTGGGGTTTGAATCTTAGCGCTGCTAGTGTCATCACGAAGGTTTCCTTAAGCAAAGTAACTCTCATTGATGGCAGCCCCCTGCTTCACTTGGTGAATGGGAGAAAAAGAGTCACATTGTTCACACTGTGTGCTTTGCTATCGCGTGTTCATGCGTGACTATAACAGAATAAGTTAAGTGTGACACTGTCAAAGGGAAGCTCTCGAAGATAAGGGAGAAGAAACCTTGAGAGGAGATCAAAAGGGGAACACATCCTCTTCTGCTCAACACTGGGAACTCACAATCTTGTGGAAATGGGTGGGACCCTGAAACACTTGTGCTGTGTTGTTTTATGAATGCTGTCACAAAGAGCTGTTATTTTTAAGGGTGGCTCAAATAGCATTTCTTAGGCTTGGAATACTGAAACATTAACTGAACGTTCATTCTCAAAAAACAATTCTATACAGGCTTCATACTTACCTAGAACTTAAATGTGCCTGTATGCTAATATTAAAATGATGACATTCTGGTTATACACTGATTATCTTGTTACAGTGGCACCTGTCAAGGGATGGGAAATACACTATATGGACAAACCAGTTTTTCTGGGTTTAGGCTAGGCCCCTTACTTCCAGTGAAGGACAATCTCTATGCTTTATACAACACCATACTTTGCAGACACAATTTGGAGAAGAACCTTTTCTATTCCAGCATGACTGTGCCCCAGTGCACAAAGCAAGCTCCATAAAGAAACAGCTAGATGAGTTTGGTGTGAAAGAACTCGAGTAGCCCATACACCTCAACCCCATCCAAGACCTTTAGAATGAACTGTAACGGTGATTGTGAGTCAGGCCCTCTCGTCCAACATCCGCGCTCAACCTCATAAATGATCTACAGAATGAATGGGCACAAATTCTCATAAACAGGCACAAATTCCCATCTTATGGAAAGCCAATCAGGAAGAGTGGAAGCTGTTATAGCTGCAAAGTAGGGACCAACTCCATATAAAGTCTATGTACAATGTTATTAAAGTCAGTGTTGGTGTACTGATCAGATGTCCCGATACTTTTGTCCACATAGTGTATTAGGCAGCATGTGAACAGTCTTGAAGATGATGTGCTGGAAGACAGACAAATATGACTTACTATTATTTCCACATAAAGGGCAACACATCGTTGCAGACCAAGTACTTTCAGCAGGATAATGCAACCAGACACACTTCAAAAATTGTTCAGGAATTTGAGACATGACAAAGAACCCGATGGGTTGACTCTTCTGGCCCTCATCAAAATCACTCAGATCCTTATGCTCGCCCATTCTTTCTACTTCAGCTTCAAGAACGGACTGTTCCCTTGCTGCCCAATAAATCTTTTGACAGGTTCCATTATGGGGAGATAATCAGTGTTATTTACTTCACCTCTCAGTGGATTCAATTTCGTAGTTGATCGGTGTATTGTATGCAAAGGTTTGGATGCAAATAACATACACTACCAGTCAAAATTTTGGACATACTTTCGCATTTAATGTTTTTTCCTTTTTTTGTTTTTATTATTTTCTACATAATAATACTGAAAATAAAGAAAATGATGAAGGAACACATGGAATTATGCAGTAAACAAAAAAGAGTTAAAGAAACCAGAATATGTTCTGTAATAAGGTAATGATGGACTGTTGTTTCTTAGTTATATGGTTCTTGCCATAATGTGTAGTAGAACCGTAGTGGAATAGGATCACTAACTGTGTACCAATCCGACCATCACAACTGATTATCCCAAACACATTAAGAAGGCAAGAAAGTCCATTAATGAACTCTTGATGAACAACAGCGGTCAATTAAATACCATTCCAGGTCAATTCCTCATGAATCTGCATGAAAAAATGCCAAGAGTGTGCAAAGCTGTCATCAGAGCAATAGGTATGAATCTGTATGTAACCAATAATAAAATCAAAGGAAATCATTGAATGAGAAGGTGTGTCCAAACTTTTGGCTGGTGCTGTATTTAGTTTTTTTTGTACATTTTCTAAGAAAAATATAAGCACAATTTGAACATACATATTTTTAGTCTGTTCTTTTAGATAAAGTTGCTTTCTGTCTTGAGGAGTAGTTGGCTATGTCCTGGGTGCCCTCTTCTTATAAAATAATAATGTAATACACCTGTTTCTTCACTACATTTCAAATGTGAGACAGATGCAGTTCTGTCAACAAACAAAAAAAACCTCCACAATCTCTTCTTGCTGCATGTCAAGACCTTGTAGACTTGTGAATCCAAGAGCAAAGAGAATTGAGTTTGTTGGAGGGCAGTGCATTTCAGCACATGTCTGAGTCTTGGTAGTGTTTTTCTCTCCATAGCCACTCTATTCTAAAGCTGTTGATTGGGCTGAAGTGTTGGGTTATAGGGCAGAAGGTTAGGGAGGCCCTGACCAAGCTTATTCTGCAAGCCACAGACAATCACAGGTGTATGCTGTGAATCCCCGTTTTCTCAGCAGGTTCACATTCAAAGCTTCTCATGCTTGGCATGAAAGAACCTGCAGGCATTGCAAAGTCAACAGATACAAGGCACCAGACAGATATGTGTTTCTCTATCATGCGGTGATATTCATCACCCTAGAAAGAGCAGGCTATACTTCATTTTCTTTAAAGATAGTGTGGAGACAGCACCTGACATAAGAGATGTGGATGCCTCTGATGATTTCTGCATTGAGCATTTCATGTTGTGGATCCTTTATCTCAGCTGCACTCCAAAGATACATATGGGGAGAGCAAACCAGGAAATATAGATTTTGAAAGCAAAGAGTGAGACAGAGAGAAAAATAAAGGGCAGGCCAACTTTTTCTCATCTCAAAGCCTTTTGTCATGTGGGGATTTGGTAACCTGGGACTAGATGTTTGAAAACTGCCCTTGGAGCTCATATTTTGTATAAACAGTCAACACATGGTTGAGCTTCAATCGTTAGCATGGAAGGTGGAAAGCCAGGCAGAGGAAGGATAAAGTGCACCATAAGCCAATGTATGGAAAGGAAAAGACAAAAGGGAAATGAGAGTAGCCCCATAAATGAATATTCATGGACATCAGCCTCAAACGGAGCCTGTCTCCCTTTTTCTGATAAGCCCCCGTAATTCCTCAGCCATCCCCATGGCTGCTACGGAAACCTCCAGCCACTCCCGTGTGCTAATCCTCAGCTTCCAGAGGGTGCTGGGGGGCCTGAGCTTGCTATCTCTCCCCCCCTCACCCATGCAGCCTTCAAGGCCAAACTCTGTGTAATTGCATTAAGTATCACTGCATCAACTTGCTCTAGGAGGCACCAACTCTGGCTATCATTTGCAGCAGCATTCCGTTCTTATGCTGTTCTGGCAACAGTTCTGACCACAATGTTTTGGGCCAGTGCCATCAATTACTTTGGACAATAGTTTTAATGTATTTAAAAAAGAACACACAAAATGGGAAAGTTGCTGAACACTGCAAGTGAGAGTTTGAGGTATGAAACTATATGAAATAAATTTGTAACAGAGTTTGTAACAGTAAACAAGCCTTAAGACAAGAGAAAATTCTACCAAAGTCAATCTTATGTAATTCTATCCGGGTTTTAAACAATGGATACATTGCAAACCATTCTTTGAACCATTCTATCTCCTCCAGATACATTAAACCCATCTAATGTGCAATTTGATACTTCAGCCTGATTCTTTCAGCTACAGAGTAATCTCTAACCAGATGTTTTTGAGTACTTGGAGTATTTAAAATGGTACATTTCTTAAAGCTCAATGATTTCTTAAAATGAAAACAGTGTTCAAGGAAGTATCCAGTCTGGCATCTGATTAAACAAGTATATGTTTTGTGAATAATCGCTTATGAAGGTGTTTCAGTGGTAGTAGTTTAACTTTATAAATGTGCCTTTCCTAAACCTAGGGTCACAACCCAAATGGGTCAAAGATCTGTTTTTATTGGGTCGCTAATCGGAAAAGTGCAATGCATTACAACATTATGAAATGGGAATTTCCTAATTCAAACTGTTCTGTCTGTTCAGCTCAGATGTTGTACACATGAGGCTCTGTCTCATGTTCTGACAACCTTGATCTGGTCTTCTGGATGAGATAACAATGAGAGAGCCTCAGAGATGTAAGTGGTAAGAGGATGTGGAGTTTTTCATTCAAAACCACATGGCTTGATGTATAGAGGCCCTGTTTCAATGCATTGCTTTCATCCTGTTTTTTTTTTTTTCCAGTGAAGGTCATGTATTGAACATGAAGTAGTGTTGCATTCACCACAAGGCTACCTGTGGAGAATGACTGCGTCCTGATATTTCTCCTGACATCACCAAACACCACAGAGCCTGATCTGTAAAATAAAGCGGCCATATTTATCACGCGTGAACACAGCACACTGTACACAGTATGAACGATGTAAAATTGTCTGTATTTAACCCATTCACCAAGTGAGCAGTGGAAAGTCAGCGACACAGCTCCCAGGGAGCAGTGTGTGTGGGGATGGTACCTTGCTCAAGGGTGCCACTGTCAGTCCTGGGATTCAAACCCATGACCTTTTGAAAACAGGGGCTAACCATCAGGCTACCAGCTGCAAATGTGCAAATGTAACTGTGATCATTCCATTAATAATCACAAGCATGATACTGAAATGAAAATACAAGGGAAAGTTTGTAATGTTGGCTTCACCAAAGCCATTTAAAATAAAGAATAGAGGTCTCAGTGTGTTTCATGTGGAAAGTACTTAATAACAAAAGCCTAAAAATGAACAAACTGGAAAGACATCTCCAAACAAAGAATTCTCCGTTACTAGGCCAAATGACAATAATTTTTCCTGTGCTGAAAAGAGACTTTCAAGAAACACTGTTTTGACAGGAAATGTATCTGATCCTTTTCATATGTTGCCAGTTAGAAATTATCAATGGTCCGCTGGCATTATCTTGCTAGTCACAATTGGTACTTTAAAAAACCCACATTCCAGTAACCTCAGACAAACTTTCTCTGAATAGATGAATCTTCAGGAGGTTTAAGAACTTTTAAAATGAAACAAACATTCAAAGCTGTTGAGTACCTGAGTCTTACATCATGTGACAAGGCTTCCCTTATAACCAGAAAGGGCCAACCTACCCTGGGCCATCAGAGCAGCAAAGCGTACACATGCTCAGAAAATATATGGCCCTTTTCAGGACACTGGGGCTGGGCAGGGCATTCGGGTCATCAGCATCACCACTTTCACAAGTGGTAATCAGTTGTAAACTACATATGCAGCAGAGATTAGGTTGAAAAACATCAGTGAATTCCCTTAACAGGGGATACAGGGGATCCTCAATGATGGACCTGCATCAAATCAGCTTAGTATTGTATGGTTGACATTAAAGCTGGAAGCTTATAGACTCAGTGCAGAGCTTCCACCTTAGAGAGGCTGATAGGAAGCGATGTCTCAACCCACACAGCAAACGGGCTGTGAGGGCCCCGGCGTGCTTACTCTCCAGCTCCACTCTGTAACCATGGCGACTGCATGCGCCATCATTGTGTTGATCCATTTTTGTGTGAGCTTTTCATTTCCAAACCATATCCTGCACAAAAGGGGGGCTGGGCGAGACAAGGGGCTCACGTTCTGCACCATGAAGGCCATGCATCCACTCAGATCAAACCACAACTTCAGGCGAAGTGATACAATTCACATCTCTCCAAGTAACTTAGACTACTATAGTAGCAGAGATTTTTTAATACTTTTTAACAGCATGGCATGTGAAACCTAGGCTTAGGTTATTAATCTTAACATTTATTATTCAGCCACTACCACTAGTTATTCTAAACCAATATATTATGAGGAACTGATGTGTAGTGCTTAGTATTTTATGGTTCATTTAATTGCATCCATAGCTCATCTTCTACGTCTAAAGCAAGACGCTTAACAAAATGAATATTATGTTGCTGTCAAAGTTGGTTGATGAGTTGTGTCAAAATCCAAAAGCCATTACGCTCCAGCATTTTCTGTGCTCCAGCACATATTTCACAAGTCGTGGAGGGTGTGATAATTATCTGATACTTTTAATCATGTGTGTACAAGGAAAGGAACGCGCTAAACTGTTCTTTGCTGCCGCGTGGCTTTCCAAGACTCGAGAATTTGTCACCCCAGAATAGACGGCCTCATAGGACCAGGCCAGACGGGACAGATAGCCAGGGTAAAGGAACTGTCACTGCAATTATTGAAGTGAAGGCAGTCGGGCATGCATCATGTATTTTTCCTCCATGGAAATGCACTCCCTGTGTACACTGCTTTTCCGTATCTGTTAAGAGATGACTCCATCCCACACATTACCAACTGTGCTGCCACCCTAATGTTGGTCTATCACCTCTACACTAAATGTGGAACAAATTAAGCTGTGCAGGAAGGCAAACATCAGACTGTTTACCTCATGCTTGACTGCTCTTATCGAGTTAATGCTGGTCCTGATCTTTCATTACCTGTATTGTCAGATTGAAAGTTTTGCTGCTGCAACTTTCTTCTCAAAAGAGATTCAGTATATTCAATATATATATAGACATAGATGCTTATCTTCAAACAGGACAAAATGTACAATAAAGACTGGACTTTTTCTATGATATGAGGATTAAAAAACAGCCAGTCACTAAATGATAGAGTGATAGAGAATGATGGAGATACACTGGTGGCATAGTGGGTAGGATACTTCCACGAAGAGGTCAAATCCTACCTTCAGCACACCACCACTGGGTTCCTGAGTAGGACCCTTAAGCCCAAGTTTCTGCAGGGTCCCCTGTAGTTAGGGAATGGAAAATAGATAAATGTCATAAATACATACAATACACAACACAAGCCCAGTCAGACCCATTTGGTTTTGTCACTGGAATAAAGAATATTTGTTGACTATTGTAAAGTGAGAGCCAGATTCGGGGAAAACAATCTTTAAAAAATTCTTTTAAAAGTGGATGGCTGTCATCACTCAGTCTGGCTGCAGTCGAACCATGCAGAGCTCTGACATCTCTGACATGCAATTCAGACTGCCTTTGCTGCCTAGAAGTTATGTTTCCTGCTGTTTGTGACAGTGTTTATATCTGGCTATACATGTTTTTAGCATGTAAAGCAATAAAAGAGAAAATTTTAATTAGGGGTGGAGCAATATGACAAAATTTAACTTCAAGACACTTTTATACATAATATGCATCATATTATTTTCTGAAACCATTAAACACAGCACTAAATTCAATTAAATTGGCCAAAACAAGGCTCTGTTTATAATGAAACATTCATTGTTGGCCATTGTTCTTACTGACAATTTCCAGAATTTGCTTAGAAAAGCATATTTGGGTTTAAAGAGACATCATTTATCACAATAATGATAAAACACATAACATTGCTCCCTCCTACTATTAGTTATTTCAGGGATTTATTTCAGCAAATTCTTTAAATAGTTAAAAACATCTCTGATTTTTGGAGCTCCCTAAACTTCTAGAAGTCAGGACATAATTCAAATTGCTGAAACGTAATTCACTGGTTCATTGCCTGTGGGCAAAAAACAACCAACCTCATCCACCACAAACTCTGAACAGAGAACCTGCCATATATTTTGCCTGGCAGTATGAGTCTCAGAATGAACTCAGGCTCTAAATGTTTCTGCTTTTTAATAAAGTTTTCAGCCACAAAAACATTGCTAAATTTACACCACATTTTTTTTAGGTATAGAAAATTGACAACAAAATCACTACCTTCCTCCTGCTTCACATCCATCAGTTCCTACATGAAAGTTACTACAAAGAAAGGTCTTTTAAGCTCCACAGAAAGCCTCTTCCAAGGAGCAATCAAATCCCTCCCTGTAGGGATACACATAAATGTTTGGATGTCCCAATTAATTTTACACTTTTTTTTAACATTGGAAAGCTTTTCTTTTTTGCCAGGATAATGACACAGTCAGTGCACCAGGCTTTCTCCTTGATTAGCTGATGGAGGGAGTAAAAAAGTGTTCTTATTCCTAATTGCACTTGTTAGATCAGCATGTGGGCAGGGACCCGCAATTATACAAGAGATGGGGATGTGAAGCAACAGTGATAAAACCTCGAGCTGTGGAGATGCTCTTCAAAGACTAGAGTTTGGTGGAAGTAGAAACAGTTTTGGACTTTTGGATCACCTTGCAAACTTTTGAATGGCATTCCTAGTGCACCTGCTGATGAGATTAATCACAAACATCGTGAGTGTTCTTAATCTTATTCTCATTTAAGGCATAATAAGCTTCTGAGAATACAGAGTCCACTGTGTGAGAGTACAGAGAGCAAAGTTAAGGATAGATCTCCCCTCTAAAAGATCGAATTCAGAAGAATAGTTTCCCCTTTAATAATTTTTTCTGCATATTGATATGGGATATATTTGGAGACGCTTTATAGGTTCACATTATCTCTTTCAGAGATGGAGCTAAATATTCAAAAATGTAGAGAAACCATCAGATAAAAACGTCAGTGTGCTGATTACCACTGTATGGAAGCAAGGCATCTATTGACCCAGACAAATCCTCGCAGTTAGCTATTAAGCCTCTCCCTCTGCGCTGCTCCATAAGTGACTGGTTTAACACAGGTAAAGATTCTAGTATTATAGCAAGTCAACAAGAATGTGAGCAGTGGATATGAGTCTCAAGTGTTTGAGATTTAGACGTTGTCTCTGTCCAGTCTGGAGACCTAGGCGATGGGTCTTGTTCTTGTCTCATTTTTCAGTTAGACAGAAACATACTGTATATCGGAGCTTAAAATACATGTATAAACAAATATCACTAAGCACATCTAGGTTTTTGGTCTCTGGTTGGTAATCAGCAGGATTTGAGCAGAATTTTACTGGGATACCACTGAATTCAAGCAAGGTTTTGTGAGTTGTGTTAGAGAAAATAATACTGGGATTTAGTTTAATTGGGAAAGAATTTTGTCAGATTGCTGTTAGATTAAGACAAATTATTGTTGGGCAATTGTCAGGTTGAGATAAGTTGTGGAGAGATTTGAACAAATTTTTGTCAGGCAACAGTCAGGCAGCTTTTGAGCTACACTCAAGCTACATTTGCATTCAGAGAGAATACTCCAAAGGTTGGACAGAACTGTTATAGTTAGGCTAAAGGCTATAGTTTCTGACACAATTTTATTGGGCTACAATTGGATTAGGACAGAATTTTATCGGGTTAGAATTGGTTTGGGATAGAATTTTGCTGGGCTACTATTGGGTTTAGAGGGATTTTTCAGTGGTTACGGTCTAATCGAACAAAGTTATAGTCAGGTTGACAAAATTTTAGTGAGACACAGTTCAGTCACAGTTGTAGTGGGGTGTAAGATATCTATCTAAGCAAATAGAGCTTAATCAGTAGGGCTCAGATAATTTTGTTAGTTTGGGCTATCGTTAAGTTGAGACAGAATTATGCTAGACTAAAGTCAGTCTCAGACAGGATTTTGATGGACTACAGTTGCGTTTGGAAATTTTGTAGAGATACAGTGAGGTTGGTTCACACTTCTTGGGTTTGGACACATTTAAAGCTTTGAGGCATTTACAGAATATGTTTGCAGAAAATATTAATTTGGAAGTTGGCAAACAATATAAGAAGTTATTATATTCTTTGGAGGTAAGAGTAAACAACTGTGCCTATTTGCCTAATGCCTACAGCCACTAAACAGACTTCCACTACTACCTCACAAGATTATTGGACTATAGGATTTTGCAGCTGCTTTCTACAGCACTCATCCTGTCAATAAAATGGCACTTCCATCTCTCTTTTAAATGGGTGCTAAGAGACACACCTGCTAGCATTGCAGTAATAATGGCACCTATGGGTTCTCCATCAGTCACCAGCCATTGGAAGCCACAGTTGTGCGCAAGGAAACATCATGGATCATTACCACATTCACTTCATTGCACAGCCGGAGACATTTTCTGAGAGCTATATTATTGTTACTGTGCATGCTGGCTGTGGTAAACTGGTAAAAGAGTAGTAAAATAGTAATTATATATAAGAGAAAGTACAGCTTTCTCCTTGAAACCAGATTAGAACACAGTTACATTTTTGATTTAGGTCCCAGTCCTGCCGACCTCATGCACTCTGTGTTTTTGTGTTTTCCTTGGTCTGCCACACTTGATTTAGCTCACCAGGTAATTGACCTAGCCATGCTCTGCCCACAAACACATTCATAGCAACTCTCACAAGGACAGACCAAAGCCTCATAGTCCATTTAAAAAAATTAACTGAATTCAATAAAAAACAGTGCACCAGATTTATAATGTATGTGTATAACATGCATACAAAATAAATGTAATATGAAATCTTATATTTAGGTGCTTTTACCAAAGCTACAATTTATTATCCACTGTATGCATAATTATCGTATTATTATGTTCAGTAGTCTCATAATGTGCAGTACTAATTCATTTAATTATGTGGAAGATCTTATTGTGTGCAGTACTCTTAGTCTTACATACTCCTAACCACAACTTTTGTTACTAATAATTCACTTAACTGCTGTAAGTTACTTATACATAGTATTTATACTCATCATTGTGTAGATATCATAGTGTACTTAATATTGAGTCATTTCTTGGATTTATTTAGATTTCATATTATTCTTGTCTCTGTGTGTCACCGGCGTGACACTGTGTGTCTGAGCAATCATAACATAATTAGTTTCCTCTGGGATTAATAAAGTTTTCTGATTCTGATTCTGCTTTTGAGCTGAACTGGAATTTGTTCTGTAAATCTTGTTCAACCTCACAAAAAGTTGCTGTAGGTGAACTCGCTTGGAGGTGAAGCATGGTTATTTCAGTTATTAAGTCCTTAATGAGCTGAGTCAGACCATTATTCTGGGACTCTTTAGTGTTGGCTGTGATATTTTTCCTCATACCTTGGATCCAGATACAATTCATGTTCAACATTAGAGGAAAGGTGATTGCACCTGACCTCTGCAATGACCTGTCATCATTAACAGGCCACTGCTGACTGGAGACATCTCCAAAATGCCCTCTCTTTATCTGTGTGATAGCAGGAGGGGCGGCTCTGGAGCGGTCCTGCAGCCCGTCTCTCTTGGGTTAGTATTCAGGCAGCCCATGACAAGCTTGGCAGATAACAGTGTTTACCTTGCTGTTTCATCTAAGCAGCAGGAAACCATTATTTACCTCGAGTGACTGTTCCTCTGAGGGAAAAGAGACTGCAGATGGATTCCCTGAACACTCCGATGCACTTAAAAAGGTGGCCTTGCATGAGCACAGATTTATGAACGCATTATGCGTGCATAACACAGCGCTAGAAGTATGTCTCTAATTTCATGCAGGGTCACTTTGTGCGCTCTCTAGACGGTGAAGGATATTCACCCAGAGGAACACACTTAATCTCCTGTTCAGCTTGAGTGAGTAAAAAAAAAAAACGGGTAAGGTGCAGCTTAAAATCAAAATGTACTGACTAATCCTGAGGAATATGAGCACCTTTTTATGCAGGCTGTGTAGGAGGGAATCTGGCAGATGAGCCATGAAGTCTAGCTGTGGGCAGACGCAGCAGAGAACAATCAGCACCAGCCTGCACAATATGACTGTCAAAGACAAGTGAGAGCACTTTTAACTCTGAGAGGCTGGATTGTGCCATATACCACCTTACAAAACTGAAAAATACAAAAAAGTAATTAAAGTAAAGAGAAGCTGAGGTCTATTTTGGACATATGTGAATGGTTTAATTTGTAGGTTTCGAAAGCAGCCTGCTTTAACAGAAAAGTACTTTTGCCAACTGACCAGTCTGTTATACATCTATTGTATCTCCCAGGCTCTGGATCTACTGCTTTCTCTGTAGTGCACCTGTGGCAATGAACTCTAGCACCTGTGGCTTGTTTTCTCCCTCATTGCTGTCCATGCTGCACCAGTGTGCTTATCCTTCGTCTGTTTTTTGCTTCTTACCCGTATTTTCCCTCTTTTGGTTAGCCATCTTCCTTAGCTTAGCCTCGGGGCATTGCTATTGAATTGGCTTATTTTGCCTTCTGCTTAATCTTAGCTTGTCTTTTGCTTTCCCTGGCTGTAGCTGCAAGCTATAGCTGCTGCCTCTTACCTGAGGCCACCTTACACATTGTTTGTACCATTTTTTTCTTTTTGGTAACATCAACAAGTCAAAGATGATGTGTTAAGTATTTCAAAAACATTTCAAACGCTCAAATCATTTTTCAGAAGAATCAGAATCAGAAAACTTTATTTATCCCGGAGGAAATTGTTGATTCTTCTAAATGGATTTGGTCACTGGACATATAGGCTTAATCCTTGTCTGGGAAACCGACCCATAGTGTTCTTATAATCTCTCTTTAAGCAATCATGACCGCTTTTATCTGCAGTCACCTCTTATTTCTGTCAATGAAGTCGAGCGCATTGTGTTTCACTAATTACTCGTAACCCGGGGATCTTCTTTGCTTTATTGGCTCTTCTTTGATTGCGACACTGAGACACGGTTGCTAAGACACACGCATACAAAAGCCATGTTTTTATAATGTGCTGGCTTTCCAGTGAAATAGATTTTTCCTCTTCACAATGCTAAAAGTTATTGGTTTAACCCTACTAAGGGGAAAGGGTGGATCCATACTGCACTTGCCGAAATCAATGTCACCATCAAGGGAGAATAATACACAGAGAGGTGGAAAATGAAGTCGAGAAGCTGAAGCATTAACCTTGGAGATAACCTTGGAATCCACAGTGGGAGTATCTAATGGTGAAAATGTTTGTATAGGAAGCAATAATCTTGGTACTATTATGTAGTTTCTAGATTAAAAGTAAGTGTAAATTGTCCATTTGTTACACAAAAATACACCACACAAAAATTATTTTCTACATTCAACCCATTTGCCCAAGTAAAGCAGCATACAGCCAGCAACACCAGCCAGCAAAGCAGCATATAGCCAGCAACGCCTGGAGACCAGTGTGGTGGCGGCCTAGGGGGTAGAATACTTGAGTCTAGACCAGGAGGTCACGGGTTTGAATCCTACCTTCAGCAGACCACCACTGGGATCCTGAGCAAGTTGCTCCAGAGAGACTGTCCCCTGTAGTTGGGGAATGGTCTGCTAAATGCTCTAAATACAATGTAAATGTGTATAGAGATGTGTATTTAGAAAAGCTGGCCGCGTTTTAGATGACACTGTTCTGAACACTGGGGATATGCTGCAGAAATGAATGGGTGCAAAATAGCAGCCTCTATCACACTTGAAGCTGAATTACTGAGAACTTCATACTTCATTGGCTGCTGAGAGTTTGTTATTCCTCATGAATGAAAGAAGGTTCAGGCGGGTGAGGAGTGAATTGCTTACCCAGACTGTGTTTAAGCAACAGATGGACTTTAAATTTCACTTTCAGCCTTTGGTTGAGCTCACTGATATCGTACCTGGATAACGGCTAATCAATTAGACTTGTGATTTCTCTCCTAATTAGGTGCTGTGCTGGAGTGTATCCATACCACCCTATCCAATAAGCAATGTGGCGTGACAGCACTAATAAGACTACCAGGTCTTTAGAGGGATGCATAGCATTCAGTAGAACTAAGGAGGGGGGGAAAGCTGTACATCACGCATCAGTGTGATTTATTTTCATTGTACAGCGATGCTTACTGCCTTGGCACTTTTTTTGGCAGCTGCAAGTGAAGATGATGACTTTTGTTTCCATGGCAACCACTGTACAATTTTATACTTTTTTTTAGTTCAATTGGCAATTAAGGCCAGGGTGAGCCTTTTCTTCCGCTACAGCCACAGTACTTTGCCAAAGGACACTGCTACACTATACATGCACTAAAGGAAGGCAGAAGCCGTCTTGAACATAAAGACTTTCTTTATCGTTGTGCATTTTTTTAAAACATCAAAAATGTCTGATGCTGGGGAGGAAGGAGTGAAAAATGGCAGAGGAACTTCAGTAAGCTGCAGTATTCAAAGTGAATCAAAGCATTTAATCTATATGTTAATGTTGCCAGGGTGGAGTGATAAGACATTTCCAGTGCTTAAAATCTCATTCAGAAGCATGCTGAGTATTGAATTAATCTAAACGTCGTTGTCAGAAAGATTAGCTTGGGATGTGCTGACACAGGTTTTGCCACAACTTTATTGGAATTCTTTAACGGGGAATACAATAACAGACAGCTCAGATAAGGGGAAGTGGTGGGAAACAAAAAATAAATATATAAATAGAGAAATAAACCTCACTTTTGGGCACTTCACTCTCTGAAGACAAACCAAACAACAAAAAAGCACACTCCAAAATGGCCGTGAGCAAAAACACGTCTTCCATTGCATCCCGGGATCAGCTGCTTGTAACCTGCCCTTCCCTGTCACTGCTGGTGCAATTAAAAGGTTTGGTCCACCTGTCTGCCTCTGAGAAGAGCGCTGTTTTGCATGATGACCAGGATGAGCTTGCTGAAGTGTCCTTCCTGAGTGTCTCTCTGAGGGCTTTTTAATTACACCCTGTCACTCTCCGTGATGGGGCTTGCTCAGACTCACTGTAGTGCAGACCCCTGCAGGCAGCACGGGGACGTGCCGACGTCACGCGCACTCGTTATAGCCACAGACGGGCATGCAGGAGAAAACAGCGCTATAAATACACGCCTGGCAGGAGGCAAGAGAAGAGCTTAAAATGCCTCTGTGGGACACCATTTTCTCTGTAGATGGTTTGTATCACGCCACCATTTGTGGGTAAGAAAGGCTACCGTGGAGCATAATTTCATGGTAGTGCAATCAGAACCTGAAATGGGTAAAAAAAAAAAAAAAGATAAAGGCCAATTTTGGTGCAGGTAAGAAAGAGAATCTTGATAGCAGGAGCTGTTTATAGCTGTGGTCTTTCAAAGAGTCCTGACATCTGAAAAGAAAGTTGTGGGCAAACTTAATACTTTGGCACTTTGAACTCGACAGAAGTTGAGCGACAGTTTGAACGAGGCATGATATAAGGCAGCTAATCAAAACAGAGGTCCTAGGGCCATGACACACCGAGCCTTGGCCATTAGACCCCTTAAGCTGTCAGTGAGCGCTGATGGCTGACCCCTGGCTGTTTTCGACGATTGAACAGGTTGACTGTGCGTCGGCTGCAAGAGAGATGAGGTTCAATGTATGAGGGGAGAAATAAAAAGGCAATGCAAGCAAGCAGCATGTCCAGAAAATAGCCTGATTTTTCATCACCAGAGCAAGTAGCAATGTCTTATTTCTATGGGTAGGCATTTTGAACACTTTTGTTATTGCAGTGTGTACATTCTAAAACAAATTCTATTAAAAATAGTGTTTCGATTATTATCACTGTTAATGTTATGTTGTGGTATACTCTGATAAGACATACGATAAAGACTGAGATATTAATTGATTTCTAAGAAATCTAAGCACCCACCCCAATTGGACAGCTATGAAGATATAAGATATAAAGGCATAGCTGTAGTCTTTCGAATTTGAATTGAATTCTGAGCCTTCTCAGAGGGAGAAGGTCAGTCAGTACTAAAAAGATACTTATATCTTTATAGGAGGGCACAGAAGAAAAGAGTGGTAGAGAGAAGAAGGATCCCTTAGTCTCACATAGATCTCCTCTGCTAGAGATATGGTCATACAGATCATGTCTGGTAAACTCTCTCTCTCTCTCTTCCTCTCCCTTTCTCTTTCTTCCTCTCTCTCTACCCTTCTCTTACTTTACCTCTCCCTTTCTGGTTCTCTCTACCCTTCTCCCCCTCTCCTCTCCCTTTCTGCCTCTCCCTCTCTTTCTCTCTCTCCCCTTTTCTCTCTCCCTCTCCCTTTCTCTCACTCTCTCTTTCATTCTCCCTTTCTCTCTCCCCCTCTCCCTCTCTCTCTACCCTTCTCTCCCTCTTCCTCTCTCTTCCTTTCCCTCTCTCCTCTCTAAATGTAGCTACCGCTAAAGCCATGTTTACATTTATACATTTACATTGCTTATAATTACATGTATTACATGTAACAGTTCCAAAAAGTGCAAGCACATACGTATGAATGAATTAATTTTCATTATTCTGCTACTGCGTTTTTATATCAGGCTAATGCTTTTCACTTCCACATGCTGCACTTTTACAGCTCCTGCTGTAGACAGGTGTTCTGTTTAATGCAGGAACATAAAGTATGTGCATGTCAGCCATCAGCTGCAGTCACTGCAGTGTGTTTGAGTGCAAATAGTGGTAGACATGAAGTGATGGCGAGAGGGGAGAAGGCAATCGTCAGTCGGTTTTGGCTGGTACTCGTTCTTCTGTGTCAGCTTGATGTGTCTTGGCTGACTGAAAAAAATGAGTTTAATTTTAAAGGACTAAAAAGAAACTGTATACTTTAACTATACGACCATTTTATGTCATACATGATATAAAATAGTCATGTTATGGGCTGTTATGTGTGGACCTCAGTAAAATACAAGAAACATTTACATCATAAACATTCCTCACGCAACACTTATGGAGAAAAACAAAAACACTTTTGAAAGTTTACCTCTGCCCACTTGCAGCGAGCCATAGTGCACTCGTTAAATGAGTTGCCAAAGTGAGAAGGAACAATGCAGAGCAGAGAGGCAAATAGGTCAGGTGGAGCGTTCCATTGTCAGTTTGTTAAATGTTTCTCCCTTACAGCATGGAAGTGCATTATTATGGTAACGTCCATAGTGTTAGGAGAGTCCTCTTCAGCTCAGCATGCCTCTTCTTGCAGAACAAGGCCTCAGGCAATTGCTAAGATCCATCTGCCTCTATTTTATCCCCTCTGAAACAGAAGTAGGACAGTTCACCTCCAGAGAGTGCCGTTCTTAAGTAACACTGAAACCAACCCATTTGTTGGAGTCATCTGTGTATTAATCAGGCTGTTAGGTTTAATTGGCTCATAACAGTCTTTAAGAGTTTCATAAAAGTTGTATTTGATAATTCAGTATTATAAGACAAGAATTAACCTTGTGCTAAATTGCACATTTTAGATTAGATTTTATATTCATGGTTTATTTGCATATGTCTGTTTTTTTGTATATTTTTTTTAATATCCTTCACTATATATATATATATAAGTGAATAACACTGGCTGTCCTGTGACAATGGCACCTGTCAAGGGGGTGGATATATGACATATTGGCAGCAAAGCACAGTTAGTGCTTGAAGATGAAGGGTTGGAAGCAGGAAAAATGGGCAAGCATCAGGATCTGTGTGACTTTGACAAGAGAAAAATCACTTTAGTGAGATGATTGGGTCAGAATACTTTCAAAATGGCAGGTGTTGCCGTATTCTCTGTATGCAGAGGTTAATATCTACCAAAAGTGATCCAATGAAGGACAACCAGTGAACTGAGGACAGGGTCACAGACGCCCGAGGCTCTTGAATGTGCATGGGGAGCAAAAGCTAGCCCATGTGGTTCAGTTCCACAGAAGAGTTCCTTTACCTCAAATTGCAGAAAAAGGTCATGCTGGCTATGCTAGAAAGATATCAGAACACACATCTTGTTGAATATGGGGCCATCTGTAGCCACAGACTGGTAAGAGTGTCCATGCTGTGTGTGTGTTGTTTACCTGGGGAGGAGGTGTCACCAGGATGCACTATAGGAAGAATTCAGGTCAGAAAAGTCAGTGCAACATTTTGCCGGGATATCTTGTGGCCTGCATTTGTGTGAGTGTTGTTTTGACACGTATCACATACATAAACATTTTTGAAGACGAAGCACACACCTTCATGGTAACAGTATTCCCAGTGGTCTCTTTCAGTAGAATAATGTCCCCTCCTATATTCCAAAAATGGGAATAGTTTGAGGAACATCATACAGGTTGTTGACTTGGCCTCTATATTCCCCAAATCTCAGTTCAATCAGACATCTGTGGGACGTGCTGGACAAGCTCGCCTGAGCCACAGAGGCAGTTTCTCACAACCGACAGTACTTAATGAATCTGCTGCTATAGTCTTGGTGTAAGATAGCACAGCCCATCTTCTGAGATCTGGTGGAGTCTGTGCCCCAACAGGTCAGAGCTGTATTGGTGGCACAAGGGAGACCTAAACATTATTAGGCAGGTGGATGTAAGACTATGGCTTATCTATACATATTTAATTTTTTTAAATCAATGTATGTTCACATATACTAACTCACCTGATGGACGAAAAATGCCTGATAGTAGATTGCAGTGGGCCAGTGTCTAGATCTGTAGAGGAGGTGAGGAACAGAGGAGAAGACACTATCACACAAAAACTAGACCCAAAAGATTAGCAAATGATCCTTTAATAAAATAAACATTCAGAGTCTATACTGGCATTACTAAATACAGGTGAACAAATAAAAATAAGCCTATCCAAGTGATTTCCCAGTCAGGGTGTACCCATAAACAAGAAAAGAAAAAGTGTAAATTAAGCCACAGTCCTGCCACACCAATAGTGTTGGTAAATAACTGAATCAGGGAATGAAACTTCCTTCTAGAGGCAAATGAGAGAATTCAGGATATGTGGAATCTCTGAGTTCTCCAAAAACCTGGCTGATATTTTAACAGGATGACTAGGCCTATTAAACATGGTCATTTCCAAATACCAGGACTATAATGAACCAGTATGGTCTCAATAGGATCATAATGAACCAGTATCATCTCAACAGGACTATAATAATGTGGCATGGTCTCAATATGACTATAATGAATCAGGATGGTCTCAAAATACTGAACATGTTTCTATTTAACAAACAGTGATTTCCTCTAAATGGATCCAGTTACTAACTGTACAGTCTCTGAAGTAAAATGATCACTCTCCTTAGTGAAGTTGAAGTTGAAGTTGAAGTTTATTGTCATAGTACAGTGTACAGTGTAAAGCAGCACAATGAAATTCTTACTTGAACACCCTCTTCACAGATAGAACATAAACACATTAAGGACATGAAAGACATGAAATGGTGATTTAAATAGATTCTACCAATGAAGTAATTACAATGTTTTGACCTTCTAATGAAACCATGAGTTTAACACGATACAAAGTAGTATTTTTGCATAGCTTTTGTCGCACTACTGAAATAAGATATTACAAGTCCATTAAATGACAAACATTTAATATAGGTGTATTATTTAAGGTCTATTTTGACACCTATAAAACAATGAATTCAACGTGCAACTCAAAGATTCATGCTTGAGTTGTCACAGCAGTCCTACTCATGATTGTTCTAATTATTTTCCTGCATAAAGGACGTATTTTGTAATTGAATAGGTCATCCAGTCTGCTTTTTTAAATGGTTTGCAGTGTTGAGCAGTAACGCATTTCTTGGTAACGCATTATTCTTTTTATAGTAACATAGTAATTTAATGTAATTTAATAGCTGGAAATACAGCCATTACTTTAAATTCATCGCAGTTAAAGGCAAGAACATTATTGTGAGTTGTCATAGGTTTGTAATACTTAATAATAAAGTGTGTTTGAGCTGACTTAAGAGTTTCTTTAGTCAAGTAACTAGTAATCTAACTAATAATGTAACTAATTCCTTTTGAAATTAAGTAATCACATTAGTAATTTGATTATTTTGAAAGGGATCAGTAATCAGTAGTTTAATTACATTTTTAGAGTAACTTGCCCAACACTTGATTTGCACATGTCTCTCTATCCACTTTTTCTTGCACTGGAGGTGAAGACAACTCCACTGCAACAGGGATAAAACTAAAACACAATAAAACCATTTTAAAACTGAAAGTGCAGAAAAATCCAAATAAATGATGAGAATAAAAGCAGATGAGATATTTTTTCTCTTTGAAAAAGAAAATAATGTATGAGATTCATGCTGTTTTTTCTACTGTTTTTTTTTTTCTCACTGAGAATATAAAGTAATCTGAAAAAGGAACAAAGGTATGGACAAAGCAAAAGACCAGGGCTTAATTATATTGTTTGTTCTACACAAATCAACTCGCGTACAGTACAAAGGGTGGCTGAGACTATGGTTTGCGCTGCATGGCCGTTGCTGAATACTCTCCTTCCCTGTTCATTATCTTGCTTTTAATTGAACTGGAAATTAAAAACTACCTCTGTGTTGCTGCACCATTTTAAGTGCATTTATTTTCGCCCATCATCAGGAGGTGCCGAGCACAATGCAATTATACATGCATAATTAGATATCCTAACATGATGGATTTCATGGCGCGCTTTTCGCTCCACGCGAGCTAACGCGAGTCGACAGTGAGAATTCCTCTTCATTAATCCCTTCCTGTGTCCTCTGCGACTCCGACCTCGAGTTTCTAATGCGAGGAAGTTGGCCCCACCCCTGCTATTCATTTTCATCTCATTACACCACAACACAGCTTCATCATGTTGTGATAGTGCTGTGCGCAGCTCCAATACTGTGGGGCGTTCACGCAAGTTGTCTGCTGCAGGGACGTGTCTATGGAAGGATGGGCACATGCGGGTCCCAGAAGCAGGTGTTCTTTTGGCAGCTACATCGCGTCTCTCAGCATAGGAAGGCAATTACTTGAGCAAAACAACAATCTGGAGGTGTCTGTGGTGACCAGCTGAGCTGCACAACCAAACCAGAAGAAGAGTTCCCAATTAGTCTCTTGCCACTGAAATCACCTGTGGGGTTGATAATTGATGGGACAAAGGTGGACGCAATCGCTCTGTTTATCCAGTCATTTCATTCAACCCCGCCAACTCTGCGCCTTCAATAGAAAGTCACAGCTCTGTTTTAGGGACCTGAGGGGCAAGATTACAGGTATATATAATATTTTGGAGTGATTAAATGGCACTTTACACAAAGAGCATCATCAGTGCTTGGGAATAACAGTAAACAACTCTTGAACTCTTTAAAGGTCAATATCATGGAAAAACTAATTTCCCCCATTAAAAAAACTTCAGACTCTGGCCCATCATATATTGAAACTAAAGTGCAAAACAACTCATTTGATTGTTTATCGTGATGTCACAGAAGCCAAGGTGTTTACAGAAAACCACTCGTTTGATAGCCAGCACTGCCTTTAATCTGCACTGCTTTTAGAATAAGACACATACAAGGGCAGCCCTTCAGAACAGAGATCATTTACTTCCAGCGGTACAGTGACAAAAATATGGATAAAGAGAGCTTGGAACTGTCAGAGGCCACGAAGCCCACACTCTGAACTCCCTCGGAGTGAGCAGGAACCGACAGGCAGACGGATCTCCATGCTTAAGGAGTGTTTATTAAAGTAAAACAAGAAACGAACAGAAAACGGGCGCGATGGCCACCAGGAATAAGGATCATCAAAAAACAGATACAGGCAGGATAATGAGGTGATGGACACACGAGGGTAAACTAACAGACACAGACTATATATAAGGTTTGTATAGTGTAATGGATAACATCACTGTCCATTTTGCAACTGGCTATCTTTACTTATATTTATGCAGAGAGAAATTGTTTATTGTTTTCTATTGATTTTTCTTTGTTCTTATATTGTTACTTTTGATCCTACAGATCCTGTTAAACTGTCTTTCTCACTACTGCTGCTGTTTCTAAGGAATTTCCTCATTGTGGGATTAATAAAGTCAATCTAATCTAATCTAACAGACTGGGGTTCAGTTCCAAATTTGGGGAAACACATCCTGCTACACCAATAAGAATTCATGGGCAAAACTCCAAACTCGACCCTCAACTGTTTTGGTCTCTAAATCCATGCAAACACTTCAAGTGGACCATAGGAAAAAATGTAAAATACCTGAAAAACATGCCAAAAGGAGCTTTATGTTCCTTACAGCAGTGGTCCCCAACCTTTATTTAGTCACGGACCGGTTTAATATCAGAAACTATTTTCACGGCCCGGCCTTTAAGGAGTGGCAGATCAATATACGTATACGTATTTATACAATTAAATGATATGCATAACAATTGGGATATTTAAAAAAAAAAACATCTTGTTTAAATAATTGAAGGTTTACCACAAAAACAAATACAAAAAAAAAATATGACTCGCCGCAACACTGAATCAGTGAGAGCCTTGGGCCTGTTTCTCTGTTTCTAGTTCACTCATGTAGTTCGTAAGTACGAAGCTAACGGCATAAGCTGGAACACTAACGTCTCAGTTTCTAAAAGTTTTGTTGGGAGTGAGCGTCGTAAATTCGAAATGTTGTATGACAAGACTGTCGTAACCCGAGAACCCGCTGTACATTAAAAGAGACCTAGGAAGCATGATTTGATGATGATGAAGAAGAGGGGTGATATTCTGAGCATGGGCAGGGCTTGTGTCTTTGCAGAGAGTTCCATTTCCGTCACCCCCGACGATCAGTGACCCTAAGCATGCGGAAAACAGGTGCGATGAAGAAAGGGGGGATCTTCTCTGCCGAGTTCCTGAGAGTGTTCATCCCCTCACTGCTGCTCTCACACATACTGGCCCTCGGGCTCGGGTGAGTCTGTGTAGCAATACTGTTTCACTGGGGCCAATTCTGTACTGCGCAAAAGTATTGAGGCGCCCCTCATTTCTATATTTTACCTTGGATCTCCTTGTTGGTGCAAAGTTACTACGTTTTGCTGTTCAACAGAAAAGATGGTAACAAATGTTTTACTGTGACAGATAAAGATAAAGATGCCTTTGTTGTCATTGTACACAAGATACAGTGAGATTGCAAGGTTCCTAGATAAAGGTGTTCCAGCCACTCAGCATTCAGCACCACCAGTATACTGATCACCACCTGATCATCTGGAATCATCTGCACCCGTTTCTGCACTGGTTCAGGACTTCAGTTAGATGTACTTTGTTCTGCTTGTATGATTCATATTCAGGTCACAAACAAAAACATTCCTCTGAAACTGGAAATGAGCTGAACTGAGAATGAGGAGAATGAGAGTCTTTAAAAGTCCCTCAGGAAGCCTGGATAACTGTTCCTCTAGATCACATTAAAAATACAAGAAAAAGTAATGTGTCAGTATCTTTATCAATTGCCAGATTCACCAATTGAGTGTTCAGCCATGTGGATGCATTTTCACTTTCGGCCAGCAGAGGGCAGACTCTCAGCATACCGAGAGCAGCTGTTAAAAAATGTTTGGGCAAGAAGAGCGTTATCACATGGTCATCACACACGCAAATCTAATAAGGTTGTAGAATGATAGTGCTCTCCACTGAATGCGTTCATCTGAATTTCTCTCTCGCTTTCTCCCTGCCCCTCCTCTCCCTCCTCTCCCTCTCATTCTGCTTCTCTCTCTCTCTCTCTCTCTCTCTCTCTCTCTCTCTCTCTCTCTCTCTCGCTTTCTCCCTGCCCCTCCTCTTCCTCCTCTCCCTCTCATTCTG
>JBBPDB010000153.1:3471498-3488172 GCA_037974465.1 Brachypetersius altus
TCATACAAGTACAACACACAGTGAAATGTATCCTGAACCGCTCCTTTCTGACTGTGCAAACATTAAAACAATAAGTACATTTAAAATTTTTTTTTTTTTAATTGGTACTTAAAACTACAAGTGCTAATGAGAGTTATTCATGGAGCCCTAAAATAGAACCATAAACAGAGCCATTCATGGATAGCACTTCAGAGAACTCTTATTGTGACAGAATATGATTATGAAGAAGTTTTTAAAGGTAAAACAACCTCCACATCATGTCCAAGCTATCTGAAAAAGCATTAATATCTGTAAATAATATCTCCATTTGAAAGATTCTTGACACTTACACACCTCGTTTTCAAACATGGGTCTTTAAGAAACCATCACTGGTTCTTCGGTGGCTGGGGTGCACAGTTTCAGTCCTACAGGGCCTCTTTCTAGCAGTTTTGTAGTTCTTCTCAGATGCACCCAGGAAGTAGCAGATCATTTGAACCAGATCTGTTGGACGTGGGCCCTCCAGGACTATACTTGGTGGTACTTTAAGGGCAGCTGGTGGTGGTAAGGGAGTTGCCCCTGTGCTCAGAACGTTGTATGTTTGAATCCCAAGACTGCCGGTGACACCACCGAGGTACCCTTGAGCAAGGTACCATCCTCACACACTGCTCTTCTGGTGCTGTGTCGCTGCCCACTGTTTTGCTCGGGTGAGTGGGTCAAATACATAGAACAATTTCAGACTATGTGCTCTGTGGGTGAGTTCACGTGTGACAAAAATGGCCATTTTATGCTTACACCTGACTGACTACAGAAGTACAAGGTCAAACAATTCCTTAAGTACTGAATAAACTCAGAACTGCAATGGAATATCTACACCCAGCACTCCTCAGCACAGCAGCTGTAGCTTATTATGCTCTATTCGTCTCTTTTTGACATGGTTTTGATCTAAATCAGAATCAGAATCGCAAAACTTGATCCCGGAGGAAATTGCTTATGTGGTGACTGCCACAACACACAAAGAAACAGAGAGACACAAGAATAATGTAAAATAAAACAAAATAAGTCTAAATAAAATCTAAATAAAAATCTGTAGAAAGAAAAACAGCACTATATGAACAGACTGTGCTACATACAAAA
The DNA here is from genome assembly GCA_037974465.1 of Brachypetersius altus. Taxonomy (NCBI): domain Eukaryota; kingdom Metazoa; phylum Chordata; class Actinopteri; order Characiformes; family Alestidae; genus Brachypetersius; species Brachypetersius altus. The sequence continues at coordinate 3,472,612 of JBBPDB010000153.1, forward strand.
ATGCTGGTATAATATCTATCTATAAGTAACACAGTTGAGTGGAAAAACTATTGACACAAATGGTCGTTTCGAATAAGTTAGAATCAGTAGTGATTAAGTACTATTACATAATATTGAATTTTTTTTATCAATTAGCACATGAAGACGATTGCACATAAGATATTGCAAGTGATTTAGTACCCATTTAGAGAACAACATATGAAATGGCACATAATAATGTTTTAGTACCTGGAGAGAACATTGCACAGAATTGCACATAGTAGACTGTTGCACATCATAGCAAAAATAATGCAGTCTTCCACACAATGATAGTTTTAAACCCGTAATAAAAATACAGAAAGAAGCAGCAGGCTATTGCACAGGAACACTTTAAGCCAATCAGTCTTTGGATAAAAGTACTTCTCAGTTTGTTCACCATACTGTGGATTGGGTGGTCTACATTGTCCATGATGGACTGAAGTCTGGACAATGTTCTCCTTTCAGCCACAGTTTCCATACTGCCGCACCACAGAGCCAGCTTTCCTGATCATTTTGTTAAGTCTCTTCATGTCTGCCACATTCATGCTACGCCCCGACACACCACAGCATAGAAATGTGGGCCACAACAGACTCATAGAACATCCGCAACAAGACCAGTCCATGTAGGAAGTACAGCCTACTTTGACCCCTCTTAGGCCAGTCCATCTTACTGTCAATATGTACACCCAGGTATTTGTTGTCCTAAACGATCTCCACATCCACCCCTCTAATGGACAAGGAGATTGTGATCTCCACAATTTGGAGGTTCCTGTATAACAAGTAATAATAGTAATAATAATAATAATAATAATAATAATAATAATAATAATAATAATAATAATAATAATAATAATGAGTTTATTTTATATAGTGCCTTTCCAGAGCTCAAGGACACTGCACAATAAACAGTCAGGGAACAGAACATACATAAATGAACAGGCATTTGCCTGGTCAGAAAACATTTGGCTGCAGTTGCAAGCCATTTAAAAAATACAAAAATACAAAAAACATTTATAAAGCGACAGAATACAACATAGATGGTAAGATAACAGAATACAGTGGATAGTAATGACACTGATTAAGTAGATATGTTCTGAGCCAAGACCCAGACTCCATCGATGTGGCCATGGAACAGAGACACAGGGGCAGTGAGTACCAGAGCCGAAGTGGTGCTCCCATTCTGCCAACGGAGCCAACACATGGGCCGACCCTCGTTTCAACTGAGTCCAGGCGCCAGTCAAAATGCACGGACCAGCCGAAGAACCCGACTGCCAAGAACCAAAGGTCCTCCCCGCTGAACGATGAATGCAGCGCGGGCGCCAGAGAACCCAGAGCGAGCGACAGCGACCACAAACCCCAGACTCGAGACAGAGGCGCCCACCAAGCACCCCGAGCACACCCACAGCACGTCCAGTGGTCACAGAGTCAGCGGCACGAGGGCCCACCACCAGCAGCAGACCATCGACCAGGGAACCCCCGCGTCTGCAGCATACACACCGGCCGAGTGCTAGAGTGGTGTCCAAGTTGCCACGAGACCATCAGCCATGCAGCAAGTTCTCCACATGGGTGAACCAAAGCAGTCAGTGCAATATTGAATAATGTTAAGCACGGGTGATTAAGGACAATTAAAGACACACAAACACACAACCCAGCATGGAGCGGCAGCCAGACACGCACAGCGTTCCCACACCGGAAATGACGACAAGTCATCCCCACCCTTGAAAAAATGATAAACCTTGAATGCAGCACAGACCTTGTCACTAACGTAACATAGGTTAAAAAAAAATTAAGGTAAAATGTAGATTCCAACTATACTTGAGTAGTAGTAAAGATAAAGATATTCCCATAAAGTACTCAGGAAAGCTCAAAGCCATCAACATTACACTGCAGTACATATGACTGAGCAAATGTAATTAATTACTTGTCCATTTCTGGAAATCACTCAATCTATAATCATATAGCAACACAAGCTGCTTGCCCAAAGACCAGCCAGACTTGAATGGAGGGTTTAGTTCTGCAAAGCATGTTTGCAGTATCCCCCCTAGAATAGACTGACCAATTTGTGCCATTCTTGGCCCTATATCCAGAGTGCTCTACTCTGCAGAGAAGCAGCCTGCATGCACATTAAGGCCACTAATCTGGGCCAAAGTTCTTCACTTTTTCAATATGTCACTATTCTCTATTCAGAACCTTTCCTGAATCTTTCCCACCTGTTGCTTAAACCCATGTAAATAGGGAGACTATTCTAAGCTCTCACATTAATGACTTTTCAGCTTTCTGGAACATAATAGCACAGGGAAAATTGCTTTTTGCCATTGATGGCAGAAGTTTTTTTTTCCCTTTTTTTTGTGAGTGGGTGGTGTTTTCTCGGCTGCAGAGAGGAAGGGAGCAGAGTGAGAAAGGCCCACAGCTTTCTGAATAGTACCAGTATCATTTATAGGTCAACACTGTTACACTCTGCCAGAACACTCTGAACACTAGCCCATCATTTACTACATTTAAATGCACACCAATGGCACGATTCGTTTAGTCAAAAAACGTCTCCAAATTAAGATTCGATTGTCATGGTACATTTAATCTAAGCTGGTGGCCTAGTGGTTATGGCATTGCAACTGTGATCAGAAGGTTGTGGGTTTGAATCCCAGGTACTGTCCCCACACACTGCTCCCTGGGTGCTATGTTCCTGGCCGCCTGGATGAATTAACTTGATGAATTGGTTAAATACAGTGGAGAAATGTCACTCTTTCCACACTGTTCTGTGGTGTGTCCTCATATGACAGAATGGTCACTTTACACTTAAGCTTAGCTCTGTTAAACCAAGGCCCAGGCTTACATTGGCCAGACTGCGATATGGACAGGTAAATTAAATCTCTCCATTCACTCTCATGCAGAGTTTTGTGATGTTTCCTGCTCTACCATATTTGGGATCACCGCTTTATGAAATATGGAGACAAAAGGCAAAAGGGCTTTCACATTTGTGAAGCCAAAGAAATAACAACATGGTCGGGAGCACAGTGGAAAAACAGTTGTGCATAATTTTCTTGTGGTAGGATTTTTCAGGGAACAAAACATTCCAGTGCTGTGAAACTATTATAACTATGGGACATTACTAGAGAGCTTTTTGAGGCATACCCTTAGTGTAAATGTCCATCAGAACATACGGTTATTTCGTCATATTGCTTCTGTTTTATGTGAATGCTGAGGTCTGTTTGCATCAGTAATTCCACATATCAGCATAAATAAAGTAAAAACATGCCAAAGACCTCCGAAGGGATCAGTTAAATCACACGAGTGTAACAGGTTTATTGTTTATTTATTCTAATCTGTAATCCTTTAATCACTGTCATCTGTAAGAGGCTTATGTGATTTCTATGCTCTATAATAACTTCTTTCTTTCTGTATTCAACAATTTCAGCATTTTTGTGGACTTAATGTAAATATCATTTAATGGAGCTTTAATGGAGTCCAATGTTTTGGTGGTCCTACATTTTACAATAATAGCACCCACTGTTAGGTCAATAATGTCACAATATAGTGCACATTTGCGAATCACTGCAGTGAGCCAGTTATGACAATTGTCTCAGAAGACTGCCTGAAGTGTTTTGACAATACAGTTCCAGAATTTCATTTCAGGGGACGGGGTGTATGGTGTAGGCGTATTAAATACAACTGAAATTCAATACAATACAATTATATTCTTCAACCAAAGGTACCTTGAAGGTACCACCCCAGTGACAGTTTAGTACCTTTCTCTGAGAGTGTAGATGTCTTGGTTGATTAAAAAAAAATGTTGCTGCAGTAGACTTGGTTACAAATCCCACTGTTCAACACATTAATGAGTTGAAGGACGCTCGTCCTGAAAATGTCCACAATGATGACTTGGCACAGGCTGATTGACTAAACAGAAAAACACTAGCAGTCAAAAAAACAGATTTACAATAGCTTCTAAAAGGTTTCAAGGAAAAACTGTAATTGGTATAGAACCATTGCCTTAAGTGGAAGTTCTTCCTACTTTTAGTAAAATCTGATTTCAACAATATAAACGGTGTAAAGCAGTATAAAACAAATGTTTGCTCTCCTACACACTCACCGTTAGCTGCTCTTTCTCTCAGCGTGCTGCCACTCGGCCACTCTCTGGACCCCCTCCCTCCGCTGGTTTAATAAAAGAAATTTATGGTTATTTGCACTTTGAAAACCCAGTAGTGTTATTTTATTATTGCATGTTTTTTAAATTACAATAACTTTGGTTCTACAAGAAAACACCAAACAAAGCTTAGCATGATGTCTGACCCCTCAAGCATCAACAGAAACGGGGGAACTTTCATGAATGGAGCTGTCTTGCCATATGACTCCAATTTACCATTTGTTGCGCTTCCATACCACTCAGGGCTAAATGGTTCTTCATACTCACACATCTCATTGACCAATATGGAACCATCCATTCCAACCAAGTGTAGTTCTACTGTGTCACTACTCCAAAGAACACTTTTTAGTGCCTTTTTCAAAGTGTAGCTATCACATAATATAACATCAGTGTATCACTGAGTTATGAATTCTGCCCTGTTGCACCAAGCACACGCTCAGTAATAGAACAATATTTCAAAATCCCATTTTGACAGCAGTAATAGACCAACAAACAAACTCATTATTGCTGGACTACAAAATAATCAATGCTGTGGCATCTCAAATAACACCAGAGAACCTGAACACAGGTTTAAGATAATAATACTGAGCAGAGTCCTGTGCTGGTACCTCCTGCTTAATTGATATACTGGGCTTTAATGTCCTACCTATGTAATTGGGTTTGAATTCATTAGATGAAATGAATTATTCATCCGCATTCAGTAGTATTAATGGATTATTCATTAAGATCACTTACATGACATTGTAATCTGCATGCACGATCATTCATTGGATTGTAGCAGACAATCTAATGCATGTTTTCTAAGATGTGAGATACAGGCTCTGCATTCCACTGTCACTGGAGCGAAGTTCTCCTCTGCAGGGCACCTTGTGGGAGAAATTGTCTGTTAAAAAATGAAATTATACCACAGCATGCCTTCATCTTGCTCCAGCCCACAAGATATATGTTGCTTGATGCTATGCATGGACCAACACCAAGACTAGGTCTTTAATTGAATTTAAAGGAAAAGCCCTTGACAGGGAGATGGAAGGTGCCTGAGGTAAATGAAAACACTCTCAGCATAATGTCTGCATTCACCAGCATGACTGAAGGATTATTTGAACAGCTGGAGAGCATCCCCTCTTCCCATGTGTTGAATTGCTGTTAACCTTGAAGACAACTTCAAAACACTTCTTTTACAGACCTCCAACAGAAAAAAACGCATTACAGTTCAGGGGGGTCGAGCAAATGAGCCGTTAATTTGATGGGGATATTAACAAGATAAATGTGAGTTGGTACTCTGTTTCAATCTTACATTTAATTTGCTTTAAATGAAGTGGCATAACTGGGAATGCTCTACAAACCGCAAAATCTGAAAAGGAGTAGAATGTCACATATCTTATGACGATATGCAGGAAATCTTTGGGCACTGTGCAGATGGAACAATATTAATTATTTACCCCCTTATCCCCTTAATTATATATCCCTACATAAAATGGGATACACAAATGCACTCTGTATTTCAGTGTTTAGTGGTTTGTATATATTGTACAGTTTGCATTTATAGTACTGTTGCGATTTAAGTTGGTTGTCCGTTAACTGTGGCTGTCTGCGAGACACACACCACCACCAACAATAGTTATGCTTACTTTAACATGAGTCTATTTGCAAGTTCCCTTTATTATATAGCCCTAAATAAAATGGGATGCCTGTTTCAGTGTTTACTAGTTTGTATATATTGTACAGTATATTTATAGCACTGTTGTTAGTTATATGGACTGTCAATAAACTGTTGCTGTCTGCAAGAAGGTATTCAGGTAAGTGTACTTGTACCTGTTTGCACATCATAAACAATGATCCATATGCTTACCCTAAAATGAGATGCCCAATTTAGTTTCTATAATCAGCTCCTGTAAAAAGTTTCTTGCAGCTGTATTGCAATTTTTGAAGCTAAACGTTAGTCTAAACAATTCAAATATTTGATTCCTTGAAATGAATATTAAAGGAACAAATGAGTTGCGTTTTTTATGAATTGCCTCCACACTGGCTTGGCAGTAGCTTTATTATGGAAATGAAATTAGCTAATCCCATTGAAGTCTAGTAGACCAACAAGCACAGCTGATGCGCCTTTTCATTTCTCTCATTTTCACACTGAGGCCCTGGTTTACTAAGACCCGAGTTGAAGAGCTCTTGCATGTTCAGAGGAGTAGATTGTGTGAGCAGTTAGTGGATAAGTAGAAGTGCATAAATGATGTTGATTTCATGATATGAATTACATTTATTTAAAGTAGGGTTGTAGACAATAAACTGAGTGCAGTGTGGTATTAAGTAGTGATCATGAACATATTTACTCGGACAATCCTGTATCACATTTACATTTACTTTCATTCTCCAACAACAGGGGGCAGTCTCCCAGGAGCAACTTGGGGTTAAGGGTCTTGCTCAGGGACCCAGTGGTGGTGCTGAAGGTAGGATTCGAACCTATGACCTCTTGGTCCGGAGGCAAGTATCCTACCCACTGAGCTACCTCCACCCCATTTTTCAAATACTATGAATTGGGACATACTACTCACTTTCACATACTATATAGTAGGGAAGTATGCAATTTCGGACGCAGCAATAGGGAAACTGAATGTAAACTACACCGTATAGATTAACAGGGTCATATTATTGATTGCTTTGTCCATTACTGCACATGAACAGTGCAGAAACAGTTGAAAAAGAGACGTTGAAATGTCTGTAATGTTGATTATTCATTCACTCATAATATCTTAATACTTTTACAGTAAAATGTGCGCTATTTAGATTAATTCACCGGACCTTGTAATTGGATTTTTTTAATCGTGTGACATCCCTTCAAAAAACACAAAGACTTGAAGTTTTATGCCTTCGCAATAACAAAGTCGATAATCCAGCATGCAGGATTACAGAGGAAGTTAATGGCCGCAATCCTCATAGAAAAATGATGGGAAACTTCAGGCTCCAGAGTCGTGAAGGCTATGCAACACTAAACTAGCTCTAACTATCAGCAATAAATAAATGTAAACAGTCCTTCATATAAAAGGCCCCTGTGGCTTATTCATAAAAAACAAACAAAACAAGAGCACCATCTTCAGCTTTGCTCTTCAGTAAATTCCACTCTCAAGCTGCAGCATAAACACTTAAATTAGCAAGAACTTATGAAGCATCTATTTTATAAGTTTGTAGCTCAGCAGTAACAAGTGTCCCTCCTCAAAGCGATTCTTCAGCCAGTGGTCCATTACCCCAAATGACAGTCAGTCAATGTATCTGGCAGCACAAAAACACTCTCATAAAGAGAGATCTCACCAGCTTTATTCTTCAGTTTCAGTCCCTTTCAAAATGACCTGTTTGGACGGCGAGCCCAGTGTGTCGTAATACTGGGTCAATCTGCAAAGAGCCACTCCCCATCTGTTGAGACCCCACCCACTAGACTGTCTGAAGATCTGCTAGTTTTAGCAGCACAGAGAAGCCGAGCGCTGTGGCTACAGGCAGTGGCGAGTCACACATGAAGTGTTGTGTTGTTGCTGCAAAGAACAGCACAAATCCAAAGAACTGCATGGCTTTCATTTGTGACGGCCATGTCCCAGCAACAATCGGTTTCATTCCACCTTAAATAATGCTATTTAAGGTGGAACAATAAATTCAAATAAGGAGTTAGGATCGTGCAGGATCTGCATCTACTGTCCGTGTCAAGTCAGCAGATAACGGAGATATAAGTACTTTCAAATAATGACTTGTGTTTCTACCGCAGTAGAAACAAATATGAACTAGCTTGTTCATTTCGTTAGCATGAGATGGATGGGGCGTGGCCAGCAACAGCTTATTTGCATAAAAGTGACAGAGCCCTTAAACGGCTCATTTTGAAAGGGCCTGAAACTGACAATAATAAAGCTGGTGAGATCTCTTTATGTGAGAGTTATTTTGGGCAAATAATTTTATGAACATGTTTTGTAGCCCATAGACCTTTCCTAACTAAAGTGAGTTTTGCATAATATATCTCCTTTAATATATAAAACATTACATCAATGAAAATCGAATCTGACCTTAAAATTAAAATGTGCTTGGTTAAAGAAACACATCCATGTTGCAGACACTTCACTCTTGTTTTCTGCTTCTAGGAAAGGAGGATAATTTTGAAATGGCTGCAACAAACAACCTCTTTACTCCATATGACTACAACTCTGTGATGCATTATGGGAGGTGAGTTTATAATATCAGGCAATGACATTATTTCATTGAGAGATAAGCCCACCAACATGAGACAAAGTGGACTGCATTACAGTAAATGGTTATTCGTGCCCTTATTCTGTGTGTATGAAGGTTTAATGAAAAATTCATGCATGTGACTCCAGCCCAAAAAGCTGACCAGTTCATTTTTAAATCATTAAGACTGATTTATCAACATTTTGGATAGAAGCCAGCCTGGAACGATCATGCAACCGTCATGGATTACATCAAACAGACTGCAGATATTTTTTTAGCACCTAAACTGACCCCCGGGGGGGGAGTTAACGGAGCATTAAATCTTGGAATTTTTGACTCCACAGGTACGCCTTCTCCACATCTCCCGGAAAACTGCCAACCATCGTGCCCAAACCAAATTCGAATGTCCCCATCGGTCTCGCCAATCAAATGAGTCGCAATGACATTCTGAGGGTCAACAGGCTTTATAAGTGCCGTGAGTATTCTTTCCTTTCTGTGATAAATCCAGATGTCTTTCAGAATTGAAACCCAGATCCTGGTGTCTTTCACAGTGATTCTAAAGTCAAATGTCTTTCTGAATAATTCCCAATCCAAATGTCGACACACTGTTTTACAGAAATCTATTACTGAGCTCCGGAGAAAGAAAAGGACTGGAGTATTCAGAAGCTAAAACATTACAGTTTAACTTGTGTTCTTTTTGTATATGTTCATTGACTGTGTTTTTTTTATTATGAATCTGTAAATATAAAAATGTAAAAATAAACAAATATTTACTCATGTACTCATGGTCTCTAAATTACTTTTACAAATGTATCCTTTATTTATTTTTACTGTGTTGAACCTATTTCAGGAGTATCGGGTGTAAATGCACCTTGACATGTTGATACGCTTTTAAAAGTAACTTTGCCTGAAGTGTTCCAGGGGAATCAATTATGGTTCCTGAAGAACCACTTCAATGGTTCAACATAATCTCAACCTTCTTTTACATTTAAGGCATTTAGCAGACACTTTTATCCAAGGCGACTTCCATGGTGGTGGTGGCATAGTGGGTAGGATACTTGCCTCTAGACCAAGAGGTCATGGGTTCGAGTCGTACCTTCAGCACCACCACTGGGCCCCGGGCAAGACCCTTAACCCCAAGTTGCTCCAGGGAGAGACTGCCCCCTGTAGTTAATGAATGGAAGTCGCTTTGGAGAAAAGCGTCTAATAAATGCCGTAAATGTAAATGTAATGCCCTAACTACAGGCGGCAGTCTTGGGGTTAAGGATCTTGCTCGGGAACCCAGTGGTGGTGCTGAAGGTAGGATTCAAACCCATGACCACTTAGTCCAGAGCCACTAATATCTATGATATAGACTTTTACAAGAGTGTAGTGATGTGCAAAAGGATCTCAAATCTGGTTAGACAGTAAAGAACACAGCTGGTGGACTGAAACGTGGTCTGCACTGATGCACCACCAGGCTGTACTCGTTCTCTTCCGTTCTGTGTGTGCTAATGACAGCACCTGCTGTCAAAAAAAGAAAGATTCAGAGAACAGAGCAAACAGCTGGGCTGTCTGAACAAGTCTTAAACAAAGAAGAAAGAAAACAACTCCCTCATTACCCCTCCACATCAAACCTGGACAGATTCCTTTGCAGTTTTGTTTCTACAGTCTTTGTATTTTCTGTATATAAGATTTAGATTGTTTATTATATTGTATTGTTCATTTATACACATATATTTATACATTATACATTTATACATATGCATATATGTATTCATACATATATTTATAAATATAAATCCATATTACGTATTCATGTTGTAGATTGTATGTTACTGTATATTTGCTGAGTATATTGCACATTGTATCTTTTTATATTGTTGTTTTTTATACTGTTGTGCTTGAGAGGCACCATCTACCGGAATGAAATTCCTTGTATGTGTTCACTCACATACTTGGCCAATAAACGCGATTCTGATTCTGATTAAGCTGAGAAGGAAAATGGAGATTGTGCACCAGCTCCACACTTACCGAGATTTGCATGCTGTGTTGTGTAAATCCTGCCATAATATGCCATTTCTTGTTCTGTTAACTTTACACATTTCAAATGGTGAGTGATGTTCCATTTGCCAAGATACACTACATGGCCAAAAGTATTGGGACACCTGACTGTGTCGATTGAAATGCACAAATAAAGTCGATTCAGAATATCACAGTATATGACAGAAGTTCTGAAGAATGCCTTACTAATATACCGGACCTGAACGCACAATGAAAGGACCATTTTGTGGATTAAGAGGAAAACTGGTCTTTACAATACGAATGCACGTCAAGCTGCTCAAAGTGTTCAACATTTCTTCTCAAGCGTGTTCGTACCTGACTGTCCTCTTTCTGCTTAAAGGGCACACCTTTGTGTGAGTACAGCATGTAAAAAGGGTAAGCTCTCTTTCTCAGAAACAACGTTCACAGAGCAGCATGTCTGTGCAGAGTTAAGGCTTTGGTATTTGTATCTTCCCTGCTTTCACGGTTCAAATCAAGGGCGGCATTTTAAACGGGTGAAATAATATCATTATAATTTCAGTTTTGTGGCAACGGATCTGTGTATTAAAATCACTGGCAGGTGGAATGAATAGCATTACCAGTTTACAATAGTACTTGACAATGAGAGGGATATATACAGCAGTATTTGAACAGTCAGTTCTTGAAATTGATGTTAAAAGGAGGAAAAATATAAGGATCTGAGCAACTGTGATGACTGGGTCACAGCATCTCCAACCTGGCAGGTCTTATGGGGTGATTCTGATATGCACCTACCAAAGATTTAGATTGTTTATTATATTGTCCAGGACAAGGACAACTGGTGAACTCATGACAAGGTTGTGGGCACCTGGGACTCTGTAATGGGATGCTTTCCTGTCTGGATCACACAAATGATCCAGTGTAGAACAAACTACTGAAAATGTTAATGCTGGTGATGATTAAAAGGTGCTAGAACACACTGTGATATCCCATGCTAACCCATGTCCACTGCTGAAAGAGCCTACAACAGGCATGTAACTGTCATAACTGGACTATGGAGCACTGAAGCATGTTGTATTTCACATCATTTGGACAACCATATATGTGTGTGTGTTGCTCGCCTGGGGAAGAAATGGCACCGGGATGCACTATGATAAGGCGGCAGGCTGGTGGAAGCAGCATGATGCTCTGGGCAATGCTCTGCTGGGAAAGCTTTTCATGCGGATGTTCCTTTGAAACCACCAACGTAATACTGCTGCAAACCAAGTGCAGCCCTTTATAGCAACAGTACCCACTAATGCCAGGGGCCTCTTTCAGCACCCTGCCAAACTACAGACTTGCAGCACTTAAAAGGATCTTCTGTGAATATCTTAGTGCAGACAGCACAGCACACCTTCAAAGGCCTTTGGGTAGCTCAAGTGGGACTTACTCAATAGTAAGCAGGTGGTTTAATGTTATGATTGTTGTATTTCTACACATTACGACATCTTGCAATATATTACAAATCAATCTGTGAACCTATTATGTTGTATGAAGACTGGCCTGCATTCATTTAAGCAACAGAAAACCTGTTCAGTTTCTTGGCTTCTACAGTTCTTGGCCTCTTATACTGTACTCCTGATGTTAGTATTTTGAGTCAGTCTGTTTTGATTCAGTGTCGGTTTAATTTAGTGGCTTTTGATTTTGTAGAGTTTCGTTCGATTGGTTTTGAATTAGCACGGTTTAAGTAAATGTGTTTTAGGTCAATAGTTTTATGTCATTGGGATTTTGAGTGATTGATGCAACTGGTGGTCTGGTGGTCAGGAAGTTATCAGAAGGTTATGGGTTTGAATTTAAGCAAAACATTTTATATTGGATTGGGCTAAATGCTTAAAGCACACAGCTTAAAAATGTGATTAAGTTTACACATTTACATACTGCAGCCTTCTGCAAAATCAGTACTGCAAAGGCCAACATTTGCAGTAAAAATGAACAAATCCCAGTGATTCGACAGCCTTCTGCCCTGAGGATCTAACAGGGTATAACGACAGTCGTGCATATTCACTATCGCCCAGCTGTATTTCAATTTATTTCAAGACAGTGCGATGGAATCACAATCAAATTACAATCAATCACTGGCTCAGTATCAAGATCATTTTTGTATCATTTTTTGCTGTCAGAATAAAGCCTTGTATCTCCAAAAACTATTGTCACGAAAATTAAAAATAAGTTCACCTTCAATGGAAGTTAATGTAACATGTTATTTTAAGTCATTTTAAATCATTCTTATTGACTTGATTACCATTAAATGTAGACAGTGTAAATGCAGCTCATATTTTGAAATTGTGTAAAAACAAACCAAGAAACAAAATGGACATACAAGGCTTTGTCCTGACAGTGACACCATACTTGCAAAGTATTTGCATAGAACATTTTATAAGAATTAATTTCTTTAAATATCTCTTGCGTCAACGATGACCAACACTGCTCCTGCATATTTGCCTCCACTCTTCGGTGATCCCACCTTCTCCATCTATTCATCATCTTTAGGCATCCTCGATTGGCTGAACGAGGTGTTAAACTTGTGTGGGAGGTAAACCCAGCATGAGGAGGGCCGATCACTACTGCCTTAAGTTACTGGGATCCTCTTATTATGAACTATACAATTCATCTTTCCTGATTAACTTCTAACACAACAATAAAAAATCATTTAAAAAAAATGTAAACAGAATGGATTCACAGTTCACATATTTAAGCACAGCTCAGAATTGCATTGGCGTACCTGAGGAAAGCTCTTTACAATACAATCTCATAGAAGGCCCAAAGTGAACTGAAGTGCCTTTTACTGAGCAGCTGGGTGAATGAGCGCAACTCTGCCAGCGAGTCCAGACAGCCAAGCCATGGAACAGAGGGCTGTGTATATTTTCAGGCCATACTGGCCTTCTGGAGCGCTTTCTCCACGAGGTCAGCGGTGTAGTTCTGGCTGCAGGCACGGAGAGCCTTGATCAGGTCGTCCACCTTGGCCTGCCCTTTGTGCATCTTCTTCCATTCTTTGATGACCTCCCTCACCATCTCCTCCAGCTCGCGAGGGTGTTTCTCTTGTATGCCGTCAAGCTTGGAGTCGGTCAGACCCAGTTTGCGTCCAAACTGAAGCCACCTCCTTCCTAGGTGCTCAACTATGACATCGGTGGCGATGTTAATTTTTCCTAGAACAGAAATTCGTAATCCTCATAAATGTGAAAAATGCAGCAGTTATGTGGACCATATATATTCCTTTATATACTGCATATCTAGTATTAATAACAACAATATTAAGAACAACATGCACTTTAATGAGAGACACTCAAATATTGGTTTTATGGACAAAAAAATGTTAGCATTTTAAAAAAAAAACGTGGATTCGACATGGCGCTTTTCTGATTATCTTCATTTAGTGGCCGGTGCTCTACTGCTGCTACCACTGCTGAGATCACATTACTATTACCATTATAAATGCTAATAATAATACATAAATAAAATATGAATAATCCCAGGGTCAGTTTACAATGCCTTCAAAAAGAAAAAAAAAGATACTGTAAGACTTGCAAGGTCTTTAAAAGAGACCCAAAGGAGGAAAGACAAGTGGTTTGGGTACAACTAGAAGAGGAGAATCAAGGGTGACGAACTCTAAGCAGACAGGTGCTGGGTAATGAGGACTGTTTCAAGATGAACTGGGGCAACAACCGCTTTTCTTTTTGAAGATTATTGAACATTAAGCTAGCTGTTAAGCAACAGGCTGTGTGTTGACGTTTACCTTACAAAAGATTGCTAAGTAAACAGTACAGCACGTGTAGTTCACGCCCATTCACTTTGTACACAGAGTTAAATCAAATACTAGTTATACGGACTGCGAAGTACACTATATGGAAAAAAGTATTGGGACACACTTCTTAACTACTGAATTCAGGAATTTCAAGCAAACTCATTCCACAGGTGTATAAAATCAAACACACCATAACTGCTTTGTGGACACAGTTTGGGGAAGAACCTTTTCTATTCCAGCATGACTGTGTCCCAGAACACAAAGCGAGCCCCATGCTGGAGGAGTTCAGTGTGGAAGAACTGACCTCAACCCCATCCATTACCTTTTGGGATGAATTGGAATGGAGATTGTGAGCCAGACCTTCTCGTCCAACATCAGTGTCCGATTTCATAAATGCTCTACAGAATGAATGGAGACACATTCCCACAGAAACCCCAAAATCTTGTATAAAGCCTTCCAAGAAGAGTGGAAGCAACTCCATGTTAAAGTCTATGTATTTGAATGCAATGTTATTAAATTCTGTCCCAATACTTTTGGCCATATAGTATATACTTCTTGTATATAATTTCATGTGTATAATACGGCCTAACGGTTCACCGGTAAAGTGCTGGCCCATGCATCAGATGGGGCAGCCAGTGGTCTGGTGGTTAGGGACCTGCCCCTGCGATCAGAAGGTTGTGAGGTTGAATCCCAGAACTGCTAGTGGCACCACTGAGTGACACACCTTGAGTAGGATACTGTCCCCACACTCTGCTCCCGGTGCTCTGAGTTCTGGTCTGCCCATGGCTTCACTTGGTGAATGGATTAAATAGACAAAGAATTTCACACTGTTTGCTATGGTTTGTGACCATAAAGGGCCACGAGTGACTTCTCTACCCTCTGTGTCTTCTACATGAGTCATAATCCTATTAAGGTGTTTCACCTTCAGTATCATGCCGCATACCAGTTGAAACCAGCTGTTAAATTTTTTTAAAAGAAAAGTTGTGTAAAGCTGTCTTCATATTTGAATGATTCATTTCACCTTCAATTCTGGCCTCTCAGGCAACACTGAACTGCACTAGAATCCCGGAAGTTAGGACTTCAGGTGTATGGTGTTTACTACTTCAGACCAGAGTAGCATAAAACCATCTCAGTAAAATAATGACTGAAGTAGAAGACACAAAGTTGGGTTCAGTTGATTTCTCATTATGAATGATCTGCCCCACCCTAAGTGGTCCAACACACAGATGTGGCCTCATCTTTTTTGTTTTCATTTCTAGCATTTCACGGAGGAAAACCTCTGCTCATATAAAACATTAAAAACACCATGAGTTAACTTCTAAACTACTTCAGCAGTATTGGTGGTGGTGGCGTAGTGGGTAGGATACTTGCCTCTAGACCAAGAGGTCCTGGGTTCGAATCCTACCTTCAGCAC
>JBBPDB010000153.1:3518731-3532796 GCA_037974465.1 Brachypetersius altus
ACATCCATTGTGTGTGTCCTCGGCAGTTTTTTCCTGAGGCTTTTTAATATTGTCCATATCGATATCGGAATTATATCATATCGACCAAAATTAAGAAATATATCGTGATATAAATTTTTGCCATATCGTCCAGCCCTAGTTCAAATAAGATTTATCAGTCCCACAAGTGGGAAATTTGCATTGTCACTGCAGAAAGTAGACAGAACAAAGGTAAGAGCAGCAAAAATGAAAAACAATAGAATAAACACTATACGAACATTTCAGTATAAAAAAGTACACTTTTACACACAATCTAGAAAAGTATAAATATGGACGTGCGTATGGAAAAATAAATACGTATACAGTAAACCCCCCTTTATTGCGGGAGTTACGTTCCAAGAGCACCCACACATAATGAAAAAACACAATGTTGTGATGTGTTCAAAAAAGTGCCTAAAAATGCCTATTTTCGTAGTGTAAACCGTAAATAGGCCCCCAAATATGCTCCCAAAAATACTGATATTACTCCTGTATAGACTGCACTGTAATTCATGCATGTGCTTTTACTTTGGTATGCGCTGTTGATTTCACTGGTATAAGCAGGGTTAATACAGTAATACATTCATTTATTTACAGTAATAAAAATACAGAAATACAAAATGAAAAACACTCAAGACGCTCCACTGGAGAAATTCTGAACTGCATCTGTAAGGAATGCGTCAAAGGGCAGCAGCCAATCGGCAGCAAGGAAAAATAAATAATGCTCTCGGATTGGCTTCTTTCAAACCTCCCGCCTCTGAGTACCGCGGTATTTCACCATCCCAAGACACACTTTCTTTGTGTTCTCTGGACAGTACCAAAAAATGTTTTGTTAATTTTTATATGGAAATGTAGCTGAATTAATGTTAATATTTATGTTACAAAATTAGTAAATTATATTTTTCTTAATAATTTAGCACTCAATTATTTATTGCCACAAAAAAAGCTATGAAGTCCAGGCCTCGCCCACCACGTATATATATGTATACACGCGCAGAGTGGATATATAAATATACTTAAGAACACTATATGGGTGAATTCACTTGATATTTTATTTATTTGAATTTACATTTATTTTTTTTATCTCAGATTCACTTTTGCAAATTAACTCCAATGGACAGTACACAGAAATCATGTTCTGCATTTTTCCTGCACTTTATTTTCCCCTTCCTGAGGTGTACTTATAGTATTTAGCTGTATTTACCAAAAAGTGACCTCAGTTATTTTTACATGTCTATTTTCTGGACTATTTTCATGTTATTGTGCCTTTAAACCTGCTTAAATTGCCATGGAATGCGTTTCTGCAGCCCATATGTGCAAATATACCATGAGGTGAAACTCCGCTATATCTTATGTTATTTTATATTTTTCTTATTATAGCGTTATTTCACACTTTTCATACATTTCATACAACTTCTGTCACAAAGATTATTTTCTAATCTAGTTTCTAATCTGCAATCCATGCAATCAAATCAGCCAAGATGTTACTCGTGTTAACACGCTCCCTCTCGTATTCTGTGGCTTAATTATTTTCCAGTCACATGTAAGTAATTTCGAACACTGATTTCCCAAAAGCAGTTTTTATATTGTGAGACTCCCGGGTGCTGTTAACAGACTCTCTGTAACTAATCTACACTCTGTATTCCCTGTAATCTGAATATACACTATTCATTAGAGTAGGCAGAACAGCTTGCCAGATAACTAACAGGCCAACAGACACCACAGATAATAATTCAGATGCAGATTTTAATGCTTGATCATTAACACTGGACACATGGATTAAGAATATGTTACCTTTACTGATCAGGTTTATGGTTTAAGTGCCAACATAACAGTAATCTTATAGACTACAAGCATTGTTATAATAAGTTGGAATTATACTAGTGGTGGTTACTGGATAAAGAAGGCTTAAGGGAATTAGTGTGTGTCTGCGGTAAACATTGTTATCTAATGACATGGATGGAATATGGTTCTTAGTATAAACATTTAAAATTGAAAGAAAAACATAATTCAAACCCTTACATATAGAATACCTGACCAGAAGGTCACCTTAGCAAGCATGTCTAAACAATGCACCAGCTTTGTACCTCGTATCAGTTCATTAATTAAAATCTTTTTAAAATAAAAAAGAGAAGTAAATCCAAATTATGCTACTATCAATTTCATATACCTACATCATTTTCAGTGGGATCTATGTCAGGAGGTGGACTAAGCCATTCAAGCACCTTCACCTTTCTTGAGTTATGGTAGATGTAGATCTGGAGTTTTTGCTGAAGCATTGATCTTTTCACACAGTTTGACTCCCGGGACTTTGCTCCAACTGTGTTTCTGTCTGTGATTTGTAATGGCCCAGTTTTGCTAGCACAGAAGCAACTCCATCATCATCCTCTAGCCTTCATACTTCTCTGTGAGTATAGTGTTCTTTGGATCATATACTCAGCGCAAATTTCTCCAAAACACACTCCTCTCCATGATTCTTCCGTTCATTACCTTGTGCATATTACTAAAGCAACTGTACTGATAAGATAAGATTAAGATAAGACTAAAACAAATAATATGAATATGGACATTTGTATGTGTTGTATATAGTGGCTCTGTTGCTCTATATATATGAGAACACTGTGGATATGTATACAGTGTCCTCACAGGCATTGGCCAAACAGTAATACTGTAACAGACAGTTACACATTGTTCACAGTAATATACCCCTAAAAATTGCACATGTTGTACCAGAAGAGAAAACACAAAAAATAACATATTGTACCAGAATACTGCACACAAGACAAAAATATTGAAGAAAAAATAGGGCAGTGTAAGGTTTTAGCTAGGCTTCCATGTTGTTAAAGAAAAACTTCATGAAGCTCCGTCACCTTCCATGATGACTACTGCTTGAAATGTACCCAACCAATGACTTTTATAATGAGAACAGGTATAGTGTGTTGACTGCATAAATATACATACATATATATATATATGACTTTTCATATATATATGTATATATATATATATATATATATATATATGACTTCTTTAAAAACAAGTATTCTGACCAAGAAGTCTCTTTCTGTACTGTATCCCTATGCAACCCCTAAAAAAGGATAATAAAAAAAGGATTTCAAATGTTTTGGATGATATCAGCCCTTTAAACAATAATTGGGCTCAGAGTGTATTGAAGCCATCATTAATTAAGACACACAGTTCGACTCCAAGTGTATGAGAGAAAAGATCTCAGAGTTCTGATCCTAAACAGGTGAAGCTGCAATGAATTCTGCTGTTTCTGGTTGCCATTCTTGATGAAACGCAGCTATGCTTCAAAATATCAAGCGCTTAAACTGGATTTATATAAAGCTCTTGAAGGCCTCACGCAAGCAGGCTATCGACAGGGAGCCAGCCCTGGCATGCCAAAAAAGATCTCTTCTCAGAAAAGCGTTTTAAATATGGAAACACAAACCCAAGCATCTAAATAAAGCACCAGCGTTGCTGAGCATTGGTTCAGCTAATCTGCCTGATACATGCGAATGAGGTCTGCTTGTCCTCACATCTGAATCTGTGAGAAAACTAAAGTGCAGGAGGTTGACCATTTTCTCATAGCTTACAAGAAGGTAGGAGCCTGAGTAGACTTGAAAAAGATACACCAATACTTTATTGACTGTCACTCCCTCTAATAAAAGGCTTTAAAATCATTATAGCTGTAGATTTACGCTTGTGCCCAAAACAAGGCACAAAGCAATCCGTTAGCTTCCAAATGTTGGAGGCCCATGGAAATCCATCAACAGCGAACGCTTCTTAATCTCATTACTGGTGTATTGGACACACAGCTCTCGGGTGATCAAGGGCTGTAAAAACAAATGTGACTACGCTGCATTCAGATGGAAATTCATTTATAGTAACTTGATAGATTCGTTAGGAACAGTAAACAGTGCCCATACTAATTTGTCTCAGAATATAAATGTGATTCTTTTGTCAGGTCACAAATTTCAGTTTCTGCATATTTACATTTACGGCATTTATCAGACGCTTTTATCCAAAGCGACTTTCATCCTCTAACTACAGGGGACAGTCTCCCTGGAGCAACTTAGGGTTAAGGGTCTTGCTCAGGGACCCAGTGGTGGTCTGCTGAAGGTAAGATACAAACCCATGACCTCTTGGTCTGGAGGCAAGTATCCTACCCACTGAGCTACCACCACCCCACAGTTAATATTAATTACATTTTGATCAAATAACACCTTGGATAATTTGAGTAATGAAAAGGATCCTGAGTGTGTCTATGCATTAGAATATTGGTTTTTATGGTGTCCTTTTTTCCTTTAAAGAAATCAGCCATTAGAAACAAAATATCTCCTATAACTGGAGTCATACACCATAATAAACCGCAATGATAGAGGAACTTTTTTGAGAAAAGTCAGGAGTATAAAAGTAAGCCCTACCCCCCTCTCTGCCTCTCTCTCTCTCTCTTTGTCTCACTCTCTCTCTAACTGTCTGTCCCTCACTCTATCTCTCTCTCTCTGGTCCCTCACCAGAGGCTGACAGACTTTCGTTTTCATGCTAGGTGTCTTGATAATGCCCTCAGTGATTGAGACTCCCACCGCGGTCCTTGAGCACAGGTCCTGTCGTATGTGCATGAGGTCTACAGTATAAATCAGACAGGCTTATTAACAGCTCAGTGAGCCTGTGTTTTTATACTCGTCTGGCATGCTCAAGGCGTTAATCAAGCCTCCTGAGGAATTACACCCTTCTGACCTACTGCTGAGTGCCTGGTGTGGCATAACTCACCCCCTCCCACATCCCTTGAGCGACTTCTCACTAACCGTGAGCCATTCTTATTAAAAATGTATGGAAAGCGTTTTTCTAGCGCCAGCCCAACGCTGACCTCTCAACAACATCAGCGCTGCAGTCATCTGCCCCTTTGTAGGAATATAATTGGCTTTAAGCGCTTTTCACCTGGTGGCTCTTTAGTCGTCCTGTCCTGTGTCAGTCTCTGGTGAGCGCTATTGAAAGCGCCGCATTCGCTTTCTGCCCAAAACGTTCATTTCCATTTGTGCTGCAGTCCCAGCGGACAGTTTGCAGCCAGCTTGACGTACGGAGCCACCGTGATGGCAAATAAATTCACATTGGCCTCTTAGTGCGAAGCAGGTGTCGCCATGGGAGTAAACTATAGAGGTGGTGGAGAGCCTCATGAAAGATCATCCTGAGACCAATAGAACACATTTGCAGTTTAGAGAAACTGATTATTTTTAAACATACATGGTGAAATGCCATTATGTTTTAACAGGGAGGGAAAATACAACAATTGTGCTATTATATACAATCAATCAAGTGTACTATACATTTGCTTCTCTGGAACAGTGCTGGAACTAAGGACATTGCTGTGAGAAATTAGGTTTAGTATGACTGTAACTATAGGCCAAGTACATTAGCTTGCATTGGCTAGAACTTAAAAAATCAAAAGATATTTCTTTGTGCCTAATGTTGCTCTGACAAACTACATCATTCACTAAGGAAGAAAAAAAAGAAATTCTCTATCATTGCACTGGTTAGCTTTAGTGTTAGTGTTGGCTCACGAGTTCACCTGAAGCGATGGATACTCAAGCCTTGTTCATTATGAAACCTCCCTTTCTTTGACCCACAGTGACCAGAGGATTTCCCTCGGCTGTATTTGAATAATGAAACACATTTCTTCATGCTACGGGTGAAGCGGTTTGATTAAGCAGCTAATTATGAGGGTATATAGATTTCATTTTCTCAGCGAAGGAGGTGTGCTCAGGCAAAACCCTCATACATGACACATACATAATAAGTGTAAAAGCACAGGAATCGATCACCTCGGAACGGAATGAAGTACCATTAGCAGGGTGAGGGACTGAGAGAGAAGGAGAAGGAGAATGGGAGGGGGGCAAAAATGGGAACGGATTTGCTCGTCTTGCATGCTAGGGAGGCAATTTAGCAACATAAATTACATGCTCCCTGTCCTGTGGCTCCTGCCACCCTGATATGATAAAACCATCCATTAATCTGTCATGACCTGTCAGCTGGGCCTGGGATAGTGACAGGTCACTCCTAAAGGGAGCACCATACATGAGCTGACTAGGCCAGGTTGTGATTCCAGGCTGTGGGATTTAACCTGAGATGTATTAATAGAATAACTAGACAAACACCACAGGAGCTTAATGACAGTCGGGCTTCTATTAATGCTCGTTGCATGGTTCTGGCATGGTATGGTATAAAAAGCACACGTGTATAACTGTCCTGGAACCATGGTTACCATGCTGCTTTCCATCCCTATTTCCATTTTTCTACCGTACTACCGTTTTAGTGTTTTTTATATATAATCTAGGGTCTCTGTTTCTCAATTATGGCTATTATATTATTATTTCAGGTCAAACAGACCACTAGAAAGATGATTTTTCCTTGTACCTACTATAGTGACAGTAGGAACAGGGTCAAGGTTCAGGCACGGCCCAAAGGAAACACAAAACCATTGCTGGCACAAAACCATAGCCAGAATTAACACAATGATGTTATGCTCCATGTTCATCTACCTGTTTTGATTTATTGAATAGAACGATACAAGATACAGGCCAAAGGAGTTTCTGTATTTGAAAAGCACACAAGCTGCCGATGACAGCGAGACATCTGGCTAAATCCGGCACACAATTGTAACAACTAATGTTCCTTTTAAATAGACAATGTTTAGTATGTTTGTGATGTTTTTTTCTTTCATTTTGGCTTCTCGATAATCTAAAAAAACATTACATTACATTGCATTACAATCATTCAAACTCTTTTATCCAAAGCAACTAAAAATATGTGGACACGTTCAAGTTTCGGGACCGTGTGAGAACCAGAGGAGAGCATTAAGTGCTAAATCTTTATGTAAGAGTAATGCAAGTGCATCAGGAGAGGATGCGTCTTCAGGAGTTTTTAAAGCTAGAGAGGGATTCTGCTGCTCTGATCGGCTTAGGCAGCTCATTCCAAAACAAAAAACTATGTTTCATAAAAAGTACATGTACTTTTTTAGGGTTTAGGGTGTTATTGTGATTTATAATAGTGTTGTCAAGAGCAACCCTTTAACCATTTAGAACATTAACAAGATTTATAAGATGGCTGGTGGGCGATTTAGTATTATTTGCTCAAAAGAATAATTTGCAAAAGGAGAAACAATGCTTCAATATTTCATTTTGCTGGGATTTTTCAATATGTATACTTGTGCATATGTAAATTATGGACTGCACTAATAACCAACCAATGCATGTTTTCTTTTCCTCATTAATGACAATCGTAATGAACTAAATGAATATGAATATAACCATTCGATGCCATCATTATGAAAGTGTAACATTTATTATAATCTCAGCTATGGTTTGTAAATAGCTTTCCCTTCATAGTTCCACGGCACAGATTCTTCTGTATTGCTGTTATATAGGGATAATACACATGGGCTTCACTCGCATGCACATAAGAAAGAAGACAGAAGGATAAAATGTGTGCAAATGTGTAAAATGTGTTCTGTAAACAGTACATTTTCAGCAAAGCCTCCAGTAAACATAGTTCCAAATTGCAAGGGAGTTGTAGACACGAGGAATTCTGTATATAGAAAAATTCTGTCCTGTAACTGTCAGCTGTGATGCAATGCATCCATCCTTTGGAGGGAATGTTTTTTACATCCCGCCGCTCATATTACATCAGTTCTGAGTCCGGAAAACAGCTAAACTTCCAGTGCACTGCAGACAGAAGAATGACTAACACATTTCCACTGAAATATTTATATATCCTCTTACACAACAGCAGGTGTGCAGATAAGAGCAGAGAGAGAGAGAGCGAGAGAGTGGGAGAAAAAGAAAAAAGAAAGCAGGGGTGGGTAATAGCAAGAGAAGTGAACTCTTAGACATTAGTTTAACATTAATTATGGAGGCGATAAACGGTTGATGCTGGAAAACATTTGACACCCAAATGCAGGAGACGGCTCCGGCCCCCCTATCAGCTGAGGAGAAAATGTGATGACACCAAATCCGACAATACATGAGCACATGAGCCGCCCCCACACATGAAATCCAATCTAATATCCCACATTATTTTAGACAGAGAGCTTGTTTTTGCAGATAAAGCCCCAATGACAGCGCTGTTCTTCAGCAGGGATGATTGCAGCTTATTGCTGTGAGCCACAGCTCTATGTACAAAAACAGTTTCATCACTGCTCTCAAATCCGCGCATTCTCCAACAGGCATTGTTATTTTTAGGCCCTCCAGTGTATCAATGGAAATGAAGACCACATCTACACCCACAGAAGCTGTTGTTGTTGTTGTTGTTGTTGTTGTTGTTGTTGTTGTTGTTGTTGTTGTGTCCCAGAAAAAACTCCAGCTGTGTGTTTACATGCAATCATTTGTGGTTGTGATACACTTGACACAGGTTTTACTGTAAAATATAGGACATGCTTGTATTTACATGTAGATTAATGGACGTTAAATTACTTTCACATATAATATGAAGTGTGTGTTTGCGCAGTTCATGCTGTGGATGCATACATGAATATAAATTGTGCATCTTTGAGTAGGCGGATAATGCTATAACACACACGCACACACACACACACACACACACACACACACACACACACACACACACACACACACACACATGCACATACCTTTGCATTTTAATGCACAAAAACTGTTTTATCTGCATAATGTAAATAGTGCAGGAAAAATATTCATATATTCATATTTTGCTTTTTAACTTTTGCATTAAAATGCCAGAGGTTACATGCAAAAGCACTTATTTTCACTTAAAAGCATCCAGACATCCAGACTTTTGTCTCCAAATCTGATGCAGTACACTTTTGTATTTGGCTTTTTGTAAGTGTTCTCTCCTCCTCAGACGGACTGCTCCAGTGACAGCGAAAGTGAGGACAACTTCATCGTCATTCCTCCTCGTGATCACCTGGGCCTGGCTATCTTCTCCATGCTCTGCTGCTTCTGGCCTCTAGGCATCGCTGCCTTCTACTTCTCTCAGGGGGTGCGTACAAACACAGACGTCTGTTCAGGCCTTTAATGCTGCTCGAAATCCGAGTGCGAAGCTGCTGATGAAAGATATGCAAATGTCCAGGGTGTCATCTTGAATTCTGCTATATTAATAAAATGGAAATCAGTGTTCCATATTAACAAAAGTCAGTCACATTAACTTGCTACTACCTGATTACCAAGTACATATAGGCATAGGACCACAATTTCTAGTCAGACATAAGTGACCTATACATACTATAGGCTGCATGCAATAAATAGCATGTGAAAGAGCTGGTGAAACTTAAACATTGTATAGTTGTAGCCTACACCTACAACCGGCAGGCATGTCCATTCAAACACTTGATTTTCGCTCATTTTTAACAATCAATACATATTCATTTTCTGCAGAGCATAACATCGAATCTGTTTCTTTGGAGAATCTTTGTTTTATTAAGCTTCAACAATGTTATTCATTGATTTTTTCACTGAAAATCACTGTATTGTCTTAGCATCAAGCTAAATGAGGCTTACATTCACTTCTCCAATACTTCATAAGTAAGGAAACTGGTATTACATATCATTACTTATCATTGCAGTTTTTTAGTGAATCATATTGAAAATATTCTGATTGTAATCCTTCCTCTGAATATTACTGAAGGAGCTCTGCCAAGTGGTCAGCCAATATTTTTAACAAAGCAGATTTAGTATAATTTCACACAATTTACATCATATGCACAGATTTGTACATTATATGATAAAGATATCTACATATTCACATTGCTCCAACCATTCATTTTACAGTGGAATAAAACTTTTATTTTAAGGGTCAAGTGACCCTAGATGAGCATCAGACCTCATTTCCATTAATATTGCCTCAATTGTTTCTATTTCCCCTCATCTCACCTGCTGTGGTTCAGTCGTTTCATGCAGATGTTTCAAACTTTGCCCTATTGTTCTCAAAATATCTTCAACACTGTAATCTGGTGTTCTAACAAGAGAAGCGGGTGCCACTGATAACATCATATTACCTTTCTCCAAAAGCTAATGATGATCTCCTCTTGCACTGGAATTCAACACATGTATGGTGTTATACTTTTTTTTTTTAATACAGCTTTTCACGGTTTATTAATGCATTGTTTAAATGTGCATTTTTTTTAATGCAAGGCGTTGAATGGTTCCCAGGCAGACTTTTTCTTTTATTTCCTTTTTTTTAAAATCCAGAACCAAAGATTTTCACTCTTATCTGCGGTTGAGGCCATGGCAAGTGGAGGCTCCGAGTGAATTATCTTGTCAGGGGCTAATTTAATTCTCCTGCAGTAATTATGATAATGATGGTGGTGTTTAGAGAGTGGCTGACGCTCTCGCCCGTCTCCCCGGAATCTGGCTTCGGAGACAGGCTGGTGGAGATAGGGCTGTTTTTACCCTACCCTCTACTGACACCACGCACTTTCCTCATAGAGTGTTCTGAATACATTCTATCACCTTAGCGTCGGACCACAGCAGAATGGTAATGAGAAGGTCCACCCACCCCTTGCTCCTTGCTCCTCCCTCTCTGTACCCGCTTCAGTGTGTGTCTGGCTGTGGCGTCAGGGGAATGTGCTCTGGATGTCTATGTGTTCAGTATGCCATACACTATGTGTATGAAATCTGTAACAGCAATCTCCACATCCATGATGTCCGTTTTTAAAGGAATACTCTGCTACATCTGTTTGATTTGATTGATTATATGGAGAGCAAAAATGCTGTGATTAGTGATAGACCCAAATAATGTGAATTGGAAGAACCCTTTAAAGGGGAATGTGCTCTAGATGTTAATGTGTTCTGTATGCTTTTCACAATGTGTATGGAATCTGCAACAGCAATCTCCACATCCATGATGTCAGTTTTAAAGCAATACTGCTATTGTGCAATACTGCTACTTCTGTTGCATATGATTGTTCACCCTGGAGAAAAGAAAATGCAGTGATCAGTAAAACACCATAATAATGCAGACTGAAAGAACACTTAGGAGCAAGAGGGCAGATCCTGAAGCTGAAGCTAAAACACTCACCTATTGTCTTCAATTATAAGTGTGTTGTGAGTTTATCAGAATTACTGTCCATACGAACAGACTGTGTACAAGAGTACATAGAGATAAGGTTGGGTGCATTTGTTTAGTGCCATTCTGTTTTCTGGAGAGTTATACTGATGCAATGAGGTCTGTGTGCATGTGTACAAGCAGGGGTGCTACTTGCTTTGACAGGAATATCTCTCGTAGTGAGTGTGAATGCACAGGCGAACAATAGTGATAAAGCGTGTTTACATGGTAACTCAGAGTTCAGGGTTGCAGGACTAGTGGCCAAACAGCGCATTATTGACTGTAGCCAAGCAAAGGAGCAGAAATCGATAGTGTTTTCCTGGGATTAGGGGGTCAGACGCTGTGACAGAGAGCGGTGAGCCTCCCACGCCTGCAACCATGTGTGAGCTAGCAACTCACACTCATGGGAAACGCCTGCTAAAAGAGACACCAGAGAGCAAAATGGCATGACAAATGGGCATGCAGTAACGCACGTGCATACACACAATAAACATTACTCACATCCGTTTGTAGAAGCAAAGGGTGCAGGGGAAGACTAGGCAACTAAGAGAAAAGCCTTGAGCTTTGTTTTAAAGTGAAGCGCAGTGGCTGAGCCATCTGCTCTATGTATCTGAGGATTTATGTAGTCGCAGCAAAACAGCGAGTAGGGCTCTGGCATTATCTGGCGTAATGAAACTAGTCACTAGGGAGGTACCGATCCACCCATCTAGCTGATGGATGATTTTTTTTAGGCTGATTTTTACTAGCCAGGGATTATTAAGCAACAGGTATAAATACAACAAAATGAAAATTATTTCTTTTCTTTTTACTTTGTATGCTAAATGAAAAAAAACACATATGAAACACAGTGTCCCATCAGATAAAGCATCCAGAGGAGTATCTTCTTATAGCCGTTTTAATCATATCCGATGAGTGCCAAACGTTTTTCTACTGAGAATGCAGCATAGAACAGGAGAGTGCACAAATGTAGACACATTTGCAATAATCAATAGTGTGGATATTAGGTAAACGGCTCAAAACCCAATGTGATTTTGCTTATATACACACTAATATTTTACTTAGGTTTGGTTGTTACTGTTCTATGCAGTCAATATATTTAAAATTATTTAAATATATATTATTACTAAATATATTACTAAAACAGACAGACTGACAGACAGACAGACAAAGCACTGATTTTACCCATTTAAAAACGTATAAAAACCCGTTTGAGTAATTCATTTTGTATCAGCAGATACCAGAGAATCAAGTCTTGGTATTGGAATCAGGTGAGGAAACGTACCATTTGTACCTTCTTTATTAAAGTAAAGCAAAACAGACCGGGCTCGAGGGCCGATACTTTCATAAACAGGAACGTGATTCAAAACGAGGAATCTACATGAGGCGATGGACCGATAATGAGGTCCATCTCACTCGAAACTAAATACATGCAGACACAGACAGAAACCCAATGACAGAACACAATCAGTAAAACTAAACACAGGACACCTGGAAACACAGACCATACATGAAAGTCAAAATAAGGGTCTTAAAACAAAAACAGTGGCCCCTACCGGCCACTGGTCGAGCCGTGACAATCAGATTCTTACACAGGCTGATGGACAAATATATTTCAAATGGATAAAGATCCACAGCCCTAAACATGCTGACAAATAAACACTAGCTTATTATGAATACAAGAAGACACAAAAAGCAGAAAGATCAAACACTGATGGTGAAACAGGGACGTAGGCTTGTAGACGTAAGTGTGTCATGTGTGGGCTGCAGCCAAGCTTATCTCAGTTCACAGTAGAGAAGAAATCAAAGAAAAAATTGTGTTGACCAGAAATCAAAAATCAGTATGCATAAACAATCGCTTTGTGATTGCTTCGTTGCACCTGGAGTTGAAATCCAATCTTAATGGGCCTGGAGAGTTCGGCCCCTGATATTGATTTGTTGCACTGATGCCATACGGAGACTATTTGCAGTTTCACTTGTAGTCCGTTCACCCAGCCCCACTCTCCTCGGGCCTTTAAGCTCTGCCCTTGGGGAGACAAGCATCATAGCACCATTTAATTATTCATCCAAACTGGAGGAATGGATTGATTAAACAATTAGAGGCCGCTTAATAGACGACGTTATAAAAGTAGCGGAATGTGAGCGAATGAAGCTTCCCCTTTGAGCTGCAGCCTTCAGCGCAGGTTTTTTATTTATTTCTTTTTCCCCACATGCCGTTCAGAGAATGCAATCATTAGATAAAGCTGTTCATGGCCACATTAGGACACTTTCTTCTCTCAAAGTCTCCTTCAGGGAAGAGTTTACAAGTCATGGAGAGTATACAAGATGTTTTTTCTGCTCTAAATTGTGGCCCTACTGCGAATGCCTCAGGAGTCTAAAACAATGGCAACCAGCTCTGTTTTGTCACGCCTTGTGTTGGCATGGAAACTAATAGTTACATCCTGTGTTTTCCATTCATTTGATACTGCATCCGTGCGTTCACTAGCTAGTCTTTCCCTCTCACAAGGCTGCTCTCTGTCACACAAAGCGCACAGTGTGATAAACAAGGTGTGTGCAAATGAAAAGCCTTCCTGGCGCAGGCAGTGCGGCTTCCCCACGGCTGCGGCGCACCGGAGCGTGGCTCAGGACCACAAGCTTTTTCTCTGGGAAAGCTAAGGAGGGGAAGCCAGCTGGGACTGAGTGCAGCCACAGACAAGAGCACCGGAACCAAGAAAATTACAATTACAGTGAGAGAATCAAAAAGCCTCTCACCAGTGGGACCTTGGCTCGAGACAATAATGTGCTCTGTCAACTGCTGAAGTAAGGTTTGTCACCTCAAAGTAGGTCAGAATTGCAGGAAAAAATCATATGAAAAGAGACGCAGCCCACAACAATAAGATTGCTGAACTAGGCTCAGACAAATGAAAAACTGCAAAATGCTACAACATGAATGCAATATATATACATACACTCACCTAAAGGAGTATTAGGAACA
>JBBPDB010000153.1:3543599-3554352 GCA_037974465.1 Brachypetersius altus
TCATATTTTCTGGATCTAGTGAGAACCCTGGCGGCTGCATTTTGGACTAACTGGAGCTTGTTTATTGCGGATGCAGGGCAACCACCTAACAATGCATTACAATAGTCCAGCCTGGAGGTCATGAAGGCGTGAACTAGCTTTTCTGCATCAGATACAGATAGAATGCTCCTAAGCTTAGCTATATTTCTAAGATGGAAAAAGACTGTTTTTGTGATGCTAGAAATATGATTTTCAAAGGACAAGTTACTGTCTAAGTCCACTATATGGACAAAAGCATTGGGACAGCAGACAGCAGATTGCTTCAGCAGAGCAAGACACTTTGGACAATCACGCTTCCAACTTTGTGGACACAGTTTGGGGGAGAACCTTTTCTATTCCAGCATGACTGTGCTCCAGTGCACAAAGCATGCTCCATAAAGACATGGTTGAATGAGTTCAGTGTGGAATAACTTGACTGGTCCACACAGAGCCCTGACCTCAACCTCATTCATCACCTTTGGGATGAACTGGAATGGAGATTGCGAGCCAGACCTTCACGTCCAACATCAGTGCCTGAAAAGAAAGTGCTCAAATTCCCACAGAAACTCCAAAATCTTGTCGAAAGACTTCCAAGAAGAGTGGAAGCTATTATAGCCGCATGGGGGGACCAACTCCATATTAAAGTCTATGTATTTGAATGCAATGTCATTAACATACATGCCATCCAGAATCAACCTGCCAGCTAGAATCAGCGATACACTATATGGACAAAATATTGGGACGCCTGACCATTACAACATCAGGAGTGTAAAGGGACCATTCTGTCCATTCACGTGAACACACCGGAGCACACAGTGTGCACAGCACAAAATTCTTCCTCTGCATTTAACTCATTCATCAGGTGAGGTGTGTTCCTGGCTGCCTGCTGCTTCACAGGGACTATTAAAATCCCTGTTGGTGTAATGGTCAGGCATTCCAACACTTTTGTCCATATCATGTATCGTTGATTCTGGCTGGCGGGCTACACATGATGACAGTGTTCAAAGTTCATACTGGGAAAAGAAAGGGTGGTAATTGCTGGAGAACACCCAGCACTATGCTGGAAATTGTACTTCTCCACCTGAAATTGCTATTCCAAGGCCCCTGATGTATTCTCAGCTTTCCTCACCCCTCCATCTGGGCCAAACCTGGACGAGGACAGGACGATAGGCCCAGGTGGGAGGGATCCATAGAGGCTTGGTGAGATAATCATGTGCTGATCAATTCTTAATTATGGAGCCGGAGCCAGCTGTCGAGCTATTTATAGAAAAATCCTCTAGCTGGGGTCAGAAGGCAACACTGTGGCAAGAAAAGCAATCCATCGATCGTGTTTCTGGGCTAGCCGGAGTGAGAGGCATGTGACCCGCACAGCTGTTTGAACACAGTAAATGATTAAAAGACCCAGACAGGAAGTGCTGCGAATGGCGGGCCAGATTTAGGGAATTTACTGCAGCAACAAATAAACAGCTATCCTTTCTGTGAAATGACACAGATCCTGCACCGAGTAAAACCAATAATATGTGCTCTGATCATGCTTTCAGCTAATGAACAGAGCTTGTTTTGATGCTGTCATGGCACTCATGGGTGCAGCCGAAGGTTTCGGTGTGGCAATCAGTAGAAAGTGTGAGATTCAGACGGGTACGAACAGCAGCTCTTTTATTTACTTACTGAGACTCAGTGGCTCAGTGGATATAAATGGCAGTGTTTGTTCCTTGTAAATACAACTGCATGACAAGAGTAAGAAGTAATGACACTTTTAATTCCTGCACAGTCAACAGCAACAAAAAAATGTTTTCATTTCACCTGCGCTGTCTGAGGCTCAGTGCTCTCAGAGAAAGACTTATAATTGGCTTTTGTTTGTTCCTCGCCTTATCAGTATCTTACTTTCACGCATAACTTCAAGCTAATTAATCAGGGCATAGGAGTCTCTCTCTGGCAGACTATCTCTCTCTCCCTCTTTCTCTCTCTCTCACTCTCTTTCTATTTCAGGACATACAAAACATCTCTCACATTCAAGACAAAGACCCTTTGAAATGACTTAAATTATGAGGAGATTCATTCAATTTGACAGATATTTCTCAAATAAACTGAGTTCATTTCCATATCCCCAAACAAATCTGTTTTCTTACAGTTGCTTATGATCTATTTCAGCCCGAAGCTGCCTCATATTTCAGTCAGTTTAGGAACATTCTCAGTCCAAAAGAGCCATGTTTATTTATTTCTATATATTTTTATGAATAGAATGATGGGATTTATGCGTTTATGTATGGGTCTGTTTATTTATGCGTTTATTGTTGACACAGTCTCCAAACACTGAATTAATCATGTAATTATTATTGCAGAAATCATTGCATACTGTCATGGGTGGGTTCTATGTATGGCAGTTCTAATTGAAGATGAATGATTTATTGCAAAAATGTGTACATTTTAGAGCTTCTTATTGCAGTCAAATCTGAACTATCCTGGTTTGATTATGTTCTCAGTGTTGGACAGGTCATAAGAAGAAATGGTACCGCTTTGATAATCAGCTCATCCAGAGTTAATTGCTATTAATTATCTTCAGGCAAACTATAGCAACTTCAGCCCCAGCCTCTCTTTCTCATCAGACACTTCTTAAATTTTCTTTTTTGGCTGCTATTAGAATATGATCATTTCAGGGTTTCTTTTGAGAGTGCTGATTATGTAGATATGAGTTAGGGTATCTCTTTAATGGCTTCTTTTATTCCAGCTGCCTGTGGACAGCATTTTGCTTGGTTTGCTTGGGGATAAAGACCTGGATATCTTTCTGAAATGAACAAAACCCTGCATCTCTAAAATGGTAACTTTACAGCAGAAGGAAAACCACTTAAATAGAATTAAATGCATATGCAAAGTATTTTGAATCATTCTTTTGAACCCTTTGTCAAGAAACTTTAACATAATGTAAATGACAGCTTGCCTTTTCAAATGATGCAAAATTATGTCAAAAAAATGAATAAACCAGTTGGAACAGACACAGAAAAAGCATATTTCACACTGAAGGAATGTCTCAGTACTGTCATTTATGAATCAGATATCACACTCTTTACTGACAAACCGTTCTGGAGTTCTATTCATATTTGAGATACAGCATAGATCAAAATCCTGCTGTTCCCTTGATCTTACAAACATCCTGAAATGTTTAGTGCCATGGCAACAGTTTAGAGAGCATGTGGGAGTAAATCGTTTTGCAAAAAGCCTCATTAAGTCACTGGCAACTTTTAAAAAAAGGAGCTGTCTACCCAGTGTGATATACACTGTGGGTCTATATTATAGACATTGGGGCCAGTCAGGTATTTTGTATGACTGTCCTGAAAGCGTTAATATGCTTGTTCCATTAATGCAGCTGCTGTGAAACATCTTCTGGTGCTCAGGTTTGTCATCCTGTCTGGGGTTTGGCAGGAAATGCAGTACAGATCAGCACCAAAACTCACATTCAAGTGAAATATTGCAAAAGCAATTCATGCGCATTGCTTTTCCCAAGTATTCAGAAAGAGGAAAGGCATTAACAGTAACTATTAGGGTGTCAGGCTCTTGATTCAGTAACTCTGCAGGAATCCATTTTGCTTGGAACAAATATCGTTTTTCAAATGGAAATGAAGCACACGCACGCGAACTCCTAGACACATTCACATAGACAAACACAAATCATTAAGAAATATTGTGACTCAGAAGATTTTTCACAGCGCAGCTAATCTAAGCAATATGAAAGTAACTATTAATGGAACTCCAATATTTGGAGAGATGTTTCAATGTGCCGACTGGAAAAGACTCTGTAGCCTCTGTAGCAAGGCTTTCTGATTCTTGTCAGATAGTTAAGTAACCCGATGTGGTATAAACAATGATGGCCTAAAAATCCCAGGCGGAAGTAGCCATTACTGAGGTCTAATATCTCTCATTTGAGACGACCACAGTAGTGTTCAGGCACATAATGGCCGCTGCTGGATTTACAGGCAGCGCCTCGACCACTGACCGGCTTTATAGCCTCAGCAGTTTATTTTTGTAAGACTGTAGGTTGGCAAGGCCAGGTAAAAGCAGTACGAGACCCGAGGTTCATGATAACACTTTATCTGTAAGTGGTAAGAAATCACTGAGATATCTATTAGCAGCCTGTGTCCTAATAAAAAGCAGTTTGTAGTCTGAGTTTTCCACAAAATGCTATTTGTTGTCTAGGTGCACTCTGGTGGGCAAGGGTCAGCTTGATTTCAGCATAAACAGTTATCTGGCAGCTACTTCCCAAAGAGCTGAGACTGCACATGAACCCTGACCTCCATGTTCAGTGTTTTCGAAGATCACAAGGGACATGGCTATTAACTCTCACTCTTTCTTTAGCTCAAGGCCAAAAGTATTCAGAAAGCCCAACTAATCAATTAGTTAAGTGACTTTAAGCCCAATGCAGACACAGGTGTTTAATATCACTACTAATGTTAGTATTACTCATATACTACTGATCTATATTTCATGCAGTAACTACTAGCCAACATTTGTTTGAATAGTACGATGGCGGCGCCTCTGCACCGTGGCTTCATCAGGCAAGTGGTCCTCTCTCGGCCGCAGCGGAGGTGCAAAGACTGGGCCATTTCAGCACCCTGGACAGCCGCCGTACCACTCTGCAGGGCGGGGCTGCCGAACCACCCGCAGTTGTGGCTCATTCCCAGATCACCGTATGTAAGGGATGGGGTAGAATGAAAGGGGTAGTGGCACCAAATCTGGGAAGAAAGAGAATTTTTCATAAGGATATTGCCAGACCCTTGACTCGCTCCAGCCATCTTCCTCCCTGTGATACCTGCCCAATGAACGGCAAGTCACTTCACCTCCCATACTACCTAATTACTCTACCCTTACCAAACCTCACCTATATATGATATAAATAAACTACCACCATTTGTTTTCAATGATTTTGGGTCTGGTCTGGTCTCTCAGGTATCCACTCCAGCTGATCTTGCTCACAGTAGTAATTCACTTAACTGTAAGTTACTTATCTATAGTATAAATACTAGCATTTGTGTATATAATATAGTGTATAGTGTATAGAGTATTTAAAAAAACTGCAGAGTTTTGATTGGATGTATTTAGAATGTGTTTTATGTTGTTACTGTCTCTGTGTGTCTGTGCAGTGATAACATTTATTTGTGCACATACAGCACATCTGGCATGAATAAACAGGTCAGTACTCACATCAGTATAAAGCCAGTGGTTGAGTGTAACTAGTACATTTCCAGTAGAATGGGAGGCTCTGGAGCATGAGTCTTGGGTTACTCTGCTCAGTGCCAGCACTGGGCAGTGGAGCAGTGGAATTGTGTTTTCTGGAGTGATAAATCTCCATCCTATACCTTTGGTATGAGTAACAGTGGTGTTTGTGATCCAGAACCAATTATCCCATATCAGTACCTGACTTCACTAATGCTCTTACAATCAAATCATTACAGCAATGTCTCAACAGCTAGTGTGTCGCAGTGTGATGTTCTGGGCAATGTTAATCTGGAAAATCATCCTTCATTTTGATGTTACCTTGTTTTGTTCCACCTACCTAAACACTTCTAATGTCAGAGCTTCTACCCAATTATTACTACCCTCAGACTACCTCTAAAGATTTTGTCTGTTATAACTATGTCGCTTTACTACAATCTTGCTCTTTTTGCACCATATTTTTATAGAATATATGTATTATTGTATTGTTTGCATATTTTTAAAATTGCACCTTTTGTATTTAATGTTACATGTATGCACCTGGGTTTGAGAGGAACGTAATTTAAATTCTCTGTATGTCTGGTACGTATAGCAGATTTGACAATAAAGTTTACTTTGACTGTTGATTTTGATAACAGGAGACTTTGTGGTGTGTTCCTGTTATGCAGTGGTCTGTGCCTAAAACCAGTGGCCTAAGCATAACCTGCAACAGGGCTATATGCCCTCAAGTTTCACTGATGTGTGGGGACCAAAGAATATGATCCCACAGAAGAGCTGCTGCAAGATGGTATAATGAAATGGTGTCAGAACATACCGTTGCATAATGAGGTTGCATAGCTGCAAACTAATCAGACCGTATAGCAACGGAAGAAGGTGGCCTGGTCTGATTAATCATGTTTATACCATTTAGCAGATGCTTTTATCCAAAGCAACTTCCACTCCTTAACTACAGGGGACAGTCTCCCTGGAGCAAATTGGGGTTAAGGTTCTTGTTCAGGAACCCAGTGGTGATCTGCTGAAGGTAGGATTTGAACCCATAACCTCTTGGCAAGTATTTTACCCACTACCCCAATGGACAGCTGGGTGCATGTACATTGCTTGCCTGGGGAGGAGATGGGACCAGGATTCACTAAAGGAAAAAGGTACACTGACAAAGGCAGTGTGATATTCTGGGAAATGTTCTGCTGGGAAAACCTCTAGCCTGCATTCATGTGGACATTACTTTAACTACTTTGGCAGTGGCCTCTTTCAGCAGGATAATGCATTCTGTCACACAGCAAACATTGTTCAAGAATGGTTTGATCAAAAACCTCATAACTTACAGGATTTAAAGGATCAGCTGCTAATGTCTTGGTGTTAGGGGTCTTGTGGTCAGAGTTGTTTGGTAGCACAAAGAGGCCCTAAATAATGTTAGGTGTGTGGTTTTAAAGTTATGGTTGATCTGTGCATACACAAGCCAGGAGTTTAGGTTTTCCCACATGTTTTAAACTCATTGCATTTATCTGAGGAGTTTTTCTAAGTGAGAGTAAATTAAGGAAAGTGTGACTGTAACATCAATTAAAGAAGATGATACTTAATTTCAGAAATAATCACATGGCGTTAAGGTTTTGAACACTCAGGTTTATTGGATGTCACAGTCAAGTATTCCTCAGAGAAGCTGCTCATCTGAACACTGTGATGCATTTAGAAAGTGTTCCAGAAAAGTCTTTAAAACCTAAAAAGGATTCACAGCCTAATGGGTGCAGAGAGACGTGATACTTGGGGCTTCGCTGTGAACAGCACTTATTGATCGATACATTTGGCACAGTTTTACATTTGGCATGGAATGAAAATACACATTTTCAAAAACTCATCAGTTAAAATCCACCGTAGCTTGGATACTTCATTTGAAACATGCATTTTATTATAGCCTACACCCTTGAAATAGGGGTCTTCAATGGTTCTCTAATAAAGGCAATGATTGTCTATGTAGAGCCATGACAACTCATAAAATCAATCGAATGTATAAATGGTTCTTCTCTATGATGAGGACACTGATGGCTTTTTAAAGAATCTTTTTAAATATTCTATACGGCACCAAAAAGTGTGGAAGCGCTGGTACTATATCCTTTTTTGAAACATATACCATAATGACAAGTGCTGCTCTCTACTTCAAACAATAAAGCCACAGTGCTGGTTCAACCTCAACATGAGCAAGGCTGTGTATCTGTCTCAGCCCAGTAGGTAGAATCACTTCAGTCCATTTTGTTATTGTATGGTTCTGGGTGTCTTTAACTGTCTGTGCGTGCTGAGGTCACAAATGTGGTGGCTTTGCCTCTCAGTATGGAGGTTCAGTGGGCATCAGATTTGTTTCAGCTCAGTGACCTCCATCCTCTCCTCACAAACCATAACATATTCTAATGTGTATTGTTCAGGGCGATAAGAGGATCAAAAAGGGGCTTCCTTGAAGTTTTGCTTAACAAACCATTGCTTGTGGCATGAATTTTGTTTTGAAGTATTCTCCATCCATGGCTGGGCAAAAAGAGCACTGTTGGCCTTGCTGCTCTCTGGGTGGGAGGGATGGCTCACTTCATATTTCTCATCTCTCTCCAAATTAGAATCCTTAATTTGGCAAGTATTTTTTCTGCATGCATAGAATTTAGTCTAGATTTCACTGTGATATCAGAATGTAATAAAAACCTTTTGTGTTGTGTTCCCGATTAGCAAAAACGAATGCAAAAATGCTGTAAATGTTCAAAAGAACCGATAGAAGTTTAAGTAGTTTAAGTAATATGTCTGTAGGGCATATTCAGTTTATATTCAGTTCAGTCCTCTAGCACAGGGTAAAAGGAGTCTATTTAAAATGTAGATGCACTGTGGAGATTGGTACAGTGGTGCTGGCCATGTCTTCTGGCTCATACCATCTGGGCACTTAGTGCTCTCCTCCAAGCGTGCAGAGCTACCATATGATATTCCACAAGCAGCAGCTCGAAAAGATACGCTAGTTGGTCATATGTGCCTTAGTAGAACTGCTAGCCATCAGCCTTTTCGGGCAGTACATGCGAAACATTGGAAACTAAGATAGGCTTGAATTGACAAAGACTCACATTGGGGAGGACAGAGAGTCCAAATAAATAATAGAATAAAAAGAAAATAATTATTTTCCACACAGTGTCGCTGAGTGCTATGGATTGCATCAGAGCAATCTATAATAATGTTCTTTCTCTCTGCTCTCCTGCTGCCTGGTGCAGAGGCTGTGAAGAGCTGTTGTGGGGTTCACTCAGCTATAGAATGAATTCTGAACATACAGCTTCAGGCCAAAACAGACAGAAAGACACATTGGTGAGACTGATTTTATCAAAGTAAGTTCGTTGTGTACAGCGGTCCTCTTGGAAAGCACAACAGGTTGGAGAAGCAGCTTATAATAGCAGGGTTGCATGATGAATGATATTCGAAGCACCACACTTAAAAATTGTGAAACAGTCTTAAAATTAAAACTTCCTAAATGTTTTTCAACTGGAATGAGAAGTCATTTGCAAAACTCTGAGAATCCTTAGCCCAATGACACTTTTTTTTATTTGTTTAAAGTGATACAACTATCCAGTGTGAAAAAGGTCCATGGCCCCCCCACTACTCCAATCATTAGATACATTAGGCAAATATGCGACTGTTTAATACCTAGAATAAGCAAATTACATATTACATTCTTAATGTGTAAGCAATGTGGTGGTATATGATCATTATTGTGATTGCCACAATATGCTCTTATGCACTTAGTCTTGTGATATTATGTTTATGTCCCACTGTACACCCCTAAATCAAGTGTTATAATTATCTTATATTAAAGTATGTAATACTGACCCATGTTTATAGAAAAAAACTGAGCTCTCTTTATTTTGGATATAATGAAGTTGAAGTTAAACTTTTGAACTTTTTCAAGTGTAGTTAAATGCAGTTTTCTTTTGTGGGCTGTTTTGTGCCAGTCACCACTCCCCTCCTCATTAATTCAAGATGCCAAGTTAACACAGCTTAATACATATTTGTAGTTGGCTTTGAAGGAAGGTCAAGAGCTTATAGTGACTTGACTCCAGACATGGCGCACACAACACCTCACATCTTGTTGCCTTTGTTCCCATTTGTCTGGGGGGGGTTTATCCAGCTTTAGCAGGTGCTGCTACAGACCGGCATCCTCTTCATTCCAAAAGTGTATTGACAGTGTTCCAGTCTAGCAGGTGCCTGATTGCCACCAAGTCCACAATGGCTTGTTTCCAAGTGTGGAGAGTGCCCACCTCCCCCCATCCCTCCTTCACGCCGAAGATGCTTTCCTCTTTAATGTGCCATTCATCCCAGAGAATCAGATGCTTGCATGCCGGCCTGTGCTGCCAGTCACTGAAACCAAGCCGCGCTGCTCCAAATGAAGATGTGGAAAACCAATCTATGTTCCAGGCGGAGAAACAAGCAATTTTCTCTCTCCACCCCTCTATTGATCTCGGGGCGACAGATTTGAAGCCCAACCGCTTACTGGACACAGGAAGTGGAGAGCTGCACCAACACTGAGGGAATTTTAGAAAAATGAATTTGAGACAAAACAATTGAGCCAAGATGATTTTTTCCCCTCCAGTTTTCACACAATACCAAAAACCCGAGAGGTTCATGAAGGCAGCCAAGACTGACAGCACATCACGAGGTGTACATTATAATCACCATGAACACCATGTCATGAGAAAAAAATGACTTATTGTCTGGGAGGATACAATGTCCTCTGCTGTCTTTCACTCCCTCCTGTGAGAGCTTTGACTGTTTATGAGTAAGTAAGTCTGCGGAGGTTCTGGCGTGTTTCCCCTTCGGGGAAGTCGTTTGTGCTTGGTTCGGGTGCTTTTTAAGCGCCTGTACTTCACTCTAAGCTGAATATGTCTAATGTGTTTTTGTGACATATGTATTATATGTACTCACCGTAAGTACCTGTGTGTAATGTCTGTATGCATTATGAACACAGTGAATGCAGTGAATGAAAGGAGAAGTAAGTATGAAGTGTCAGGAAAGTGCTCGACCACAGCTGGTCAGGATAGTGTCTGCAGGGCTCTGGAACCGTACTGGAGGAATGGAGCACCGTCCTTCTGAAAGATATTCTCTCTACTGGTGAACAAAACTATAATTCTGCATTTTGTGATTTTATATAATTATAAAGATATTTGGACCCAAATGAAATATAATCACATACAAACACACACACACACACACACACACACACACAAGAGTGTCTTTTCCTTTTATTATGAAGACTTTTGGTCTCTATACACAGCTAAGTACATCACACACACACACACACACACACACACACACACACACACACACACACACACACACACAGACACACACACACACACCCACACACACACACACACACACACACACACACACACACACACACACACACACGCACGCTCACGCACACACACACACACACACACACACACACAAAGCCACGACCCTGACCCCAGCCCTGGAGGCATGAGGCAACAGTGTTACCCACTGCACCACCATGGGG
>JBBPDB010000153.1:3577714-3588053 GCA_037974465.1 Brachypetersius altus
TCATTGGTTAATAATTTCTAAATTTTACAGACCCACGTGGAGACTGACCAATAGTATCGATTTATGAAAAAAAACAAAAAAGACCAAAAGTGGAGTTACGAGGTTTCCGCCCGACAGCGACGATATATTAAAGAAGAACAGGGTCTTTCTGGGGTACCTGTAGTCCTGGATGATCCTGTGCGCTTTCTCGAGCTGCTCGTTGGACAGGAGGATGTTGCGGGGGTCTGTGACGGTGAAGAAGTGTTTCGCTCGGCCTATGAAGGTTCCCTGATCCCAGCGAGGTTCTTTGATGTTTATGGAGGTGGAGAGCTCAGCTGCCATGGCGCCTGTAGACAGACCAGACCAGGAGAGCTTTAGCTGTGCATAGAGAGGATCAGCAGGTTCAACGCGCTTCTAAACAGCTCTTCAGTCAAAAGCCTCGGTGTCATGGTGATGAGGACCTCCTGTGGGAAAGCCTTGGAATTCCCAGAGTTACTGATAACATTCAATCAGGATATTTGGGCCATAATACAATACTATTACAGTTCTGCTTCAGTTCTGTGCTATACAGGGTTTATGACACATGATGTTTCGAGGTTACGATGCTCACTCCCATCACTAGTGCGGTTGCGCATGGTGGAAGAATACGCAGTATACACACACAACACACAATACGCAGAATACGCGGTAACGCAGCGTCTGAGTGAGGGAGTCAGTGTCCCCTAGATCTCTTACCTTCTGGGCTGTTAGAAGCGCGAGAGTTTATACACCATTTTTTTTCCACCAAACTGTATATTTATGTCCTTTTCCTTTTTCTGTGCCTTAGGTGTGTTTTATGTTCTAGATCAGTCTGAGAAAAGTAAAAGTGTGTGTGTACGTGTGTGTGTGTGTGTGTGTGTGTGTGTGAGTGAGAGTGTGTGTATATGAGTACAAGAACAAAAACCTACAACCGCTGTTTATTTTTTGCAAACAAAACGTACAAAAAATAATTAGTAATTAATCACTTCATTCTATTTGTGCGTCTATGCGGGTAGGAGTTGGGGTTGGGGGGCCCTGGCTTGTCTTGGACACAGGCAAGGGGGGCTTCAAGGAAAAAAGGTTGGGAACCACTGTTCCAGGTAATGATTTCACAGCTGCGTTAGGATCAGAAAGCGAGTTCAGGTCACGCCACCGTCGAAGGAACGGCTCTGTGTCGTAACTCGAGCACCCGCTGTACTGCAATTCATTTACCCCCATATAATAGTAAAAGTGAAAGTGAAAATGCATCACTAGTAGGGCTGTATGATATATTGTCTATTAATCATTATACTGATGATAAGCTAATGAGCCTGTAATCAATGACAGTATTTCATAGCTGGCTGTTTTGATGAATCGAGGTCTTTGTGTGAAAAAAGTCACTGTTGGAGGTGCTGGCGAATGAATGGGATGAGCGAAACTGCTGCTGTCCGAATCAACAAATATATTTAAATGTGTTTTGTGACGTCACAAAAACTGTGATTTGAAAACAGGCTGCTTTTGTAGCTAACTTTTCATTTAGGGACCGGATGGATGGAAGTCTAAACATACCATCTGAAACTGAGTTTAACCCTTTTTAATTCCAGAAAAGTGACGATACGGGCTCTTTAATATCGTAGAATCGCAATGCTGATATTTTGTCTATTTCATGAAGACCTTAACAACATGTAGTAACTATTCGTCTGACTTGAGATCAGCCAATATCCAAATGAACATCGAGGTCTTGCGCCACCTTGTG
Source organism: Brachypetersius altus (assembly GCA_037974465.1). NCBI lineage: Eukaryota > Metazoa > Chordata > Actinopteri > Characiformes > Alestidae > Brachypetersius > Brachypetersius altus. The sequence goes on from JBBPDB010000153.1 coordinate 3,579,447, forward strand.
GGCTTCAAAAGGATTCTGCGAACCAAAATAAAAGTATATTAAATTTACATTAGAAAAATTATAGACTAGTGTTGCACACATAGAAGTTGATACTTGATTAAGCTGTATCGATATATAATACAAAACATTTTTTTTTTTTATAGTTCCCCCCCCACCTCTTTTCCATGGCTTGGCTGATTATGCCTCCCACTTCCGTTTTTCCCTTCAGAGAACAGAAAGCTCGTGACTCATGATTTGACCAGACATCAACCCTCTGTGCCTTAAACCAACACCGGACTAAACTACTTTGCCGTGTTTTTTTTCCTCCTACAGGACAATGCTTCAGACGAAACTTCCCGGTTTAGCCGCTGCTGATTCAGCACCAGGTTGCTATGGAAACAGCTGACCAGCCGAGCGCGGCGGCTTCAGGTTCACCTCCTCTGAAACGCACGGCAGGCTGGACTTCCATCCAGGCCGCGGTCTCTACACCACCGGTCCTGGAACAGGACTGTAAACTACAGGTCCAGAGGAAAAGAAAGCAGGAGCTGGTCTTGTTTGCTTTTAAATAGTCAATAGAAAAGTAATCAAGACCTGAGGGTTCATCCTGCGAAGGGATGAACAGCATGAACTGCTGGAAATAATTCAGGATGTCTGTATACACACAAACACACACACATACATGTTCACATTTCAGTGTCACATTCACTTCTCATATGATTAGTCCTGTCCAGAATGGTTTTCTGGACAGATGTCCCTTTGGGTGAGAAATAAAAAACTCATCGATAGACAATAGAAAACCAAACAAGACCACCTTGATACCAAGAGTTCATACTGAACTGAAGCTGCAAAGGGGCTGAACAGAATGAACTGCAGGCCGTACATGGAGGCAGCAGTCATAAAGAGCTGGGCTGTCTTCTGTCCTGACAGGACCCGCAGTTATTTTTGGAAATCTGTCACACAGCGGGGGCCAGTGGTCACAGGGAGACCCCGTTTTATTGGCTGAGATCTGGAATATCAGCTCCAAAACCTATCAGTGTTACGGACACTGAAGCATCGTGTGTGTGTGTTTGTGTGTGTGTGTGTTATACAAAAGTATACAACATATGCATGTAAATTAGACACACAAATATGATGCCCACCAAATGCATTTTACATTTTAAGCCCCAAATACATTTCTTTTTGTTTTCCCAGACAAAAGACAGAAGTGGGGGAAATAGCAAGACATGCTATTCAATAGAAACATGAATATATCGTGATTTTTCTATCGTGAATTTAAAAACTACACTCTGGACCTCGACCGGCTCCATGAAGGAGCACACAAACAGGTCACAGATCAGGAGGTCCAAAGTCTGCCTGCACTTTTCAAAACTAGGTCAAAACAGCAGCAGATGCCTTCAGCCGGTAACAGGCGAGTGTGAAAGCTGCTGATCTCTGAACTGACCACGACCAAACATCACAGCAGGAGCTCCTCCAGCCATCACACTTCACAACTAACCGAACAGATTTCGTATTTCTGATCCACACCATGATATGGAACCAGACTCTGACTAGAACACAGTCATTTTCTCCTGATGAGATGTGGGGTTTGGGGGGTGGGGGGGGGATACTACTGGTTAATAACTGGTAGATATTGGTGACTGGTGAGGTAACTTAATGACTTTGAAGACTGCGAAGCTTCACAGAGGCCCTAATTCTTCAATTGCTAACGACATGGACATCACATGATGTCAGGAATGACCACATGCCTCCATTATGCCTCTGAAAATGGCTTTTCTGTTGCTTTGTCTGACTTAGGAACACAACTTTGGGCCGTTTTCCAGTGCAAACACAAAGCCCCGGTCAGACAGTGTTACTCCACTTAATCCAACTACAGACGTCTCCTTCCTTCCTATGTTTCTTTGGATGAACAGGGTATCTGTAGTAAACACACACACACACACACACTCACACACACCTCACTGTAGTGACAGAATCAGGCCCAATATTTTTAGGTACTGCAAGTACACTACTGTCCAGAAGTTTGGGGACACCCTTTTTAAAAAACAAAATAAAACACTTTTTCCAAAATTCTTTAACAAGAAAGCATTTGAAATATATAAAAACAATGTAACTGGTTTTCAATATTTTATAATCTACAGTGACATTATTTAGCCACAAAGGCTCAAACTGTTAGTTTTGCAGATACAAATCAGGTCTGGTTTACACATTACACTTCAAAAGGAGTCAGTTCCACCTGTGTTAAGTATTTTCAGTGTTTTGTAGTGATAAAAGCACATTGTTTATTTTTTTTAAATCCCAAGTTGGGCTCAAACTGCAGGTGTGTAGTGTATATCTCCAAGCCCGGTACTAAAGACATGCTTATATATGGCAGTGTTATTTATATAGATGGGAATCAGTAATGAGTCAAATTTAGCAATGTCAGAATCCACAATCATGGAAAAAATCTCTTGGAAGGTGTTCCAAAGCTGTTACAGCTGCATAGGGGGACCAACACATTAAAGTGGATTTGAATACAATGTCATTGTGCCAATTGTATATACATACATACATACATACATACATACAATTATTATATATCTATCTATCTATCTATCTATATATATATATATCTATATATCTATATATCTATATATATATATATATATATATACACATACATACACATACATACATATATATATATATAGACACACACACATACATACACACAAACATTTGCCATAATCCTACCTAATCTAAAAATTGCAAGAATCAATTTTTAACTGTACAATATTTTCTCTGATGAGAGACAACACGTTAAACCAGAGGGTTCCTTGGTCTGATTGGTAGGCCAGCCATGCAGCCACCTTTACTAAAACCCAGCATTAACACATGGAACACAAGGCCAGTATATGAAGTACTGCTGGCGAATACATTCCGTAACAAAGGTAGCAAAACGGCAGCAGGACGGTCAAACATCTGAGCAGCTTTATTAATATATCTAACATTACTCAAACTCATAGTCGTACGCAGACCTACGCTATGCTTAATGAACGAATGAAATACAAACTGTTATCCAGCAGGACGCTCGCAGACGCGGTGGAAAAGTACAGCGCTGAAAGTCCCTCGACTGTCTGAATTCTTTATTTCTTTCCTCATAAATGGAGAATATCTCTTACCGTAAATGTGGGAGCTGCTCCAAAAAATGAAAGTCTGTTTTACTGGTCCGGCAGCAGCAGGAGAGAGTGTGTGTTTGGTTGTTTGTGTTTGGGAGTGTGTCTGTGTTGTATGTGTCTGCGTGCTGGAGTTCAGTCCATAGCGTGAGTCTTTGGCCTTGTGCTCCAAACAGGCAGGACATGGACAGCGGTCCGGGTCCAGGCTGTGGACATTTGAAATGATAAGTACCTCCCTCCAGGAAATTGTCAATCACCCTGCCTGGATTTGTGCACGCACTTTGGCAACACGCGCTCTCACCACTCCCACCTTTCACGCGCCCTGCCACCCCTGGTATGAACAAAAGCTGCAAGTTTAACACCACTGTGAGGAGATCACTAAACAAAAAATGCTATTTTCTTCCCTCCCATGGTCAAATGAGTTAGTTTCACTCAGTCAAAATGCAAAAAATAAATTAATTAAAAAGGGGGCATCTGATGGTTGCCCCTGCAAAAGTTCACGGGTTTAAAAATTCATGGGTTTGAATCTCAGGGCTGCTAGTGGCAACACTGAGGTACCCATGATACCATCCACATTTCATTACATTGCATTCAATTAGACACTTTTTGTTTTAACTTACAATACAAGGAAACAGTGTGGGAACCAGAAGAGAGTTCTAAGTGCTCCGAAGGAGAGGAGATGCTCACTAAGCAAATGAGTCTTCAAGAGTTTTTGAAGCTAGAGAGGGTGAATAGATGAAATACTTGGTGAATGGGTTAATTGCAGAGAAAGAATTTTTAAACTGTTGTGCTGTGGTGTATTCACACATGATTATAAGGGGCCACTTTACTTTACTTTATTAGGTTCCATTAGGAAATCTATTGGTCTAATAACATAACCTGTTGTAAAGGTTCATTTCTTTTTTATTTGCACAACTACAGCCTATTAAGCTGCCATCATAGGACCATCAATAAAATTATAGAGCCCGTAGAGCTTATGTGTGTTTGAGTGAAAACACAAGAAAAAACACACGCAAACTCATAGAGTAATGGTAAAAACTCGATATACACTATATGAACAAAAGTATTGGGACTTTATTGAGTTTGCTTTGTGCACTAGGACACAGTCATGCTGGAATAGAAAAGGTTCTTCCCCAAACTGTGTCCACAAAATTGTCGGCATGGCGTTGTCTAAAATGTCTTGGTATACTGAAGCATTAAGACTGACTGGAAATAAGGAGCCACTTGAATTCAATAATTAAGAGATGTGTCCCAATACTTTTGTCTATATTGTGTAGTTTAGGGTAAACAAAACAGTCAATTTGTGTAGGACAATTTGCAAACAACTGGGGACCCTCAGTGCACATCCAACTTATTCATGTTATGTTATTCATTCAGAAAACACACCGGAATAAAAATTAACTACATGCATCGGAATCAGAAAGCTTTATTGTTTCTGGAGGAAACTGCTTATGTTACAACTGCACAGACACAGAGACACAGAGAGAAGATCAATACAAAATATAAAGTAAAATAAAAACTCTGTAGAAATACTAAATAAACAATGCTATATACATTGGATCCAGAACCATTCAGATAAATGGCATATGCATCTCTTCTTTCTTGTGTTTTTTGAAAGTCTTCAGCTTCATTATTGTGGGGTTCCTTGGGGCTCAAGGGTCCTTAAATGACTGCTTGTTGCAAGAAAAGGGCCTGAATATGTACCAATACCCTGACCTCAATACCCTGACAGCAGTAGAGCAGTGAAAGCTCTAGCAGTAGAGGCACCAAGCTATACACTAAAAGAAATAAAATACATACAGATTTTTACAGTATGATACTGGTCTCCTTTGTGCTCTCAGGCACAGTTTTGATCTTGTCAGACCGTGGCCTAAAGCCAAGGTGTTTTGTTGATTGGAGAGCAGAGAGAGCAGACAGAGTGTGCAAATGGCTCTGAGAGAGAGAGACATACATATATCTACCACTCATTTCTCCAGGGTATCACTTTTAACACCTTTGCCTGTCTGCCTTTTGTAGGCCTTTCACAGCACCTTTTGTTTCAAGAGCACAGTCAAGGCTGGTTCGGTCACAACCCCCCAAAACCGCACCCAGCTTAACCCCACCCCACCCCGACCAGGAACTGGCATGTACCAAACACCTCTCTCAATTGGATTTATCCTATTTTTTAAATTCTCCCAGCCTTGGGCCCAGGAGAAATGAGATATGTGGGGAAAAAAGTTTCACAAAGCCTTCGCAAAGTCTGAGTGAGTTTTAATGTAATTTAATTCACCCCTCTGGAAACTTCCCTTCTACATCAATCATGTCCTCGCAATCTCGCCTCGCTACAATTCTGTCTGAAATGAAACACTGAAAACTTCATCCTGCAGAGTCTTTCATTTTGAGCTCGCACTGAGGGTTATAACTGGAACAGAGATTTTTATTTTTAGTCTTGACGTTTCTGCAGTTCGACTACATTAGGCAAGAGGGTTGGGAGCTAAAAATGACCAAAGTCACATTTACCAGAATCCAAATTGTTATTTCATGAATATTTGTGTATATTTTGTGTATTTTTGGTGTTAATGTCTGTAGAAAGTCAATTCGATCCAATTGTTGTTATACATACACGGCTGTATACAACAGTTAGGGCACCTCTGGAAAGGTATTTACAAAGTGAAACATAAACACACACCTTCAGCAGAGTACACACCTCTGCACATTTTACTGTGCTATTACTGTTTACATGCAGAAATGTACGTATCGGGAAAACATTATAAAATTGTACAAAAGGTGTTAAAAATGGGATAATATAGAAACTGAACATGCAAACAAAATGCCATATGCAAGTTTGTTCCTTGTAAAGGATCATTTTTTGTACTTAGAAAACTAACAATACATTTCATTTCACCGTGGTGAACTTTAGTGTACAGTGAGTGTACAGTTTAATGAAATGTGATTGGGCTACTGTTGTGTTAGTCAATATAATATTTGTGATATGTGACAGTGACTGTGAAATGTATAAAAATACCAAATAAATAACAGACATAAATACATACATACATACAATAGTACAGTGTACATTATGTACAGGTTTGTGTGAAGGCACAAATAGCATTTTGCTGAGTGAAAATAAGTCATATTTAGCGCAATTTTGCAAAACGTATTGCACAATTTCTATTTATTAGCAAAGTTATTAGCAAAATTAACAAAACCAAAAAAAAAAGAAAAAAATGTGCTAAAACTTTAAACAAGGTTTATGCTTTCTTTTTCAAATAACAAAAACTGTATGCTCAAAGTGGCAGAAAACCCCATACCTAAGTTTATTCCCTGTAGAGGAGTATATGCAATAAGAAAATCAACAAAATGTGCAATTTGTCTGAGGGTGCCCAAACTTTTGCATAATACTGTACCATTGCACTGATCATTCATGGGACAGATTCTTTGTATGTGCAAAAGGGACCAAAATGTACAAAATGAACCAAAATGTACATAACGAACCAAACTGAACCGTGTGAGAGGGCAGATGAGCAGACGTGTGCTGCAAGGGAACGCCCCCAGGCCTCCCCTGGTGCATTTAAAATGCAAATGCTGCAATGCTGGGGTCGGCTCCGGTGGTCTGCCCCATGCTGGGGGCCGGGGCTGTGTGTGTGTATGTGTGGGGCGTCTTCAAAGATGTGTGGTGCACGGGACAAGGGGAAGCCCACCACCTTTTGTTCTTGAGCTTGGCCGTGTGGGCCAAGGCAGAGTCAAGAGCAGGCCTTTAACACCTTCAGGACCTTCTCAACATGAGGCCTTCTGCCCGTAAAGACACCACCACTCACAGTTTGCCTTTGTCCACTGTGTTATCTCATTAGCCAAAGAATGTTAAGCAAAGGCGGAAGGAGATAAGAGATCACAAACATTTCAGACGCTACTTTTTCCCCCTCTTTTAAGCTGAAAAAGTCATGAAGGAATATGAATGCCTCTGTTCAAATGCTGTTGAGAAGAAGTAAACATCATGTCTTTGCGTTTGGGTTCCTGTTTGTATTTGTGTATGTGGCCATTATAATTTGTCATTTATTTCCTCAGCCTTGGGCAAACAATGCAAGGCATCAGTAGATAACTCAAGGGCTATGCTATTAAAATCTCTAACAGTTTTAATGCAATAGCATAATACATCAAATGAAATGAATGAACTCCATACATAGGGTATATATTCACAGGGATGTCTGTTTGGTTTATCTTGTTAATCAGGAGTGTTTGGAGAGAAATAATCTGTTTCCTGGTTCCATCCAGTCCACAGTATACAGTTGTATGCAAAGGTCCGGGCACCCCTGGCCAAGTGTTCTTTTTTTTTTTACAAAGAACACATTCGAGTTTGTTTACCGAATTTATCATATTGGGATGGGGGGTCCAAATGTGCTTATAAAATGATATAATATGTTTTTACATTTTAGCTTCATTTTATTTTTCTCAAATTTAATTTTTACGTTCAAAATGTAATACTACTTATTATTTCAGTCTAGTATTAGCAGACGATGATGTAAACATAGCCTTCCAAATACCAAGCTATTTCTATGTGCTGCTAGAACCTGATTTTTGCATATACTGGTCTGAGAGAGGGGGGGAATATGCACACCCCTAACTGCACATTTACTCTATAACAAATGGAAAAGTAAGTTCACTAACTGTTGCCCTGAAATCATAGAGCGTAACTTAGCCAACATGAAACTTTCTATTGTTGCTTTATTTCATATTAGACACATGTTTCATGCCTCAAGGCACAGTAACATTCCATAATCTTCCATTATAATGTACTGACTTTTGTCTGATTTTTGGTTATGACATTGTGCACCAGATGGCAGGGGAGAATATTATGATCCAGTGATACTGTTTTTCACCCCACCTCCCCGACCAAGCATCAATCATACGTGCTCACCTCATTCATGAGACTTTTCCTGACAGCACGCTTCACCTGAAAATGCACATTAGAAAGAAAAGGATTTCTGGTTCACCTTAAAGGAGAACATCTATTCTTCAGCATTTCTGTATAACTGAACTGACGTGATAGACGCATCTATTCAGAGAGCACCTCCTCTCCTGATGCACTATCTACCGTAAATCACACTTGCTCTTCTGAGTAAACTTGTGTCTTCTTGCTCTACTCCCTGTGTAAAGATTTTGGCATCTAGGGCTCTCCTCTGATTCTCTAATTGTCCTGAAATGTGAGTATCTGTAAGTAATTGTAAGTCGCTTAAGGTAAAAGCGACTGCCAAATGAATGAAATGTAATGTCAATGTGATATGCTTGATGTGAAATGCTCCTTTCTGGAAGAAAAGAACAGAATTGTTCACACTCACAGCGATAGGACCCAGATGTCCGAAGGTCCTTCACTACACAATATTACATGAAATGACTACAAATTAGGGGTGGGCATAGATTAATTTTTTAAATCTAGATTAATCTCATTGCAATCTTGGAATTAATCTAGATTAATCTAAATTAAAATGGCTCATTTGAA
>JBBPDB010000153.1:3588392-3604105 GCA_037974465.1 Brachypetersius altus
CACTTCTTGAATGGAATTAGTGAAATAAATCAACTTTTTGAAGATATTCTAATTATATGACCAGCACCTGTATGTATGGTGGAATGAACACTGTGCATTGGCAAAACAATAATAATATAATAAAATGCATAAAAAGTGCTGTGTTCACAAAGAAAATCACAGACTTTTCATGTGCATTACGTTAGAGCTCATATTCAGAGATAACAGGAAAGAAAAACTAAACATATAAAAGAACTAAATATTGTTTCCGTAGAGTTAAAAAAAAGTTTTATTTAATGTTTCCACAATATCTACCTCTAGATTTCAGTTTGGATGCTGAATCAACCAAACCTCCCTCAAAGTCACACCACAGGGAAGAGTGTTATTTATAACAGGGGTGTCTGAGGGAAACTGGAGTGCCAGGATAAATGAGTGATGCTAATTTTATATAGACTCCAGATCTGTTGTGTTTCATATACCATCAACAGATCATCAACTAGGATTACATGCGCTTTTAATAAAGGAGTAAAAAAGGGTTCTTTGCAGTTTAAAGAACTAATGATTGCAAGGTCTTTTAGGGAACCAAACGTCATGTTACTCCTAAGAACCCTTTATAATAGCATCATGGTTAAGGCTAACTCTTTCAGCATTACTTGATAGGAAAAGTCAGACGATGAGGTTAGAAGAGAACGGCTCTACACAATTCATAAACAGGAGGACTGGACTATAACTGGACTATAACACTGTTTATTTCTATATATATATATATATATATATATATATATACATATATATTTAAAATAGGCTACAGTAATCACTTTCAAACCAGAAGCTTTTGAATTCTTTCTTGGCATTTTGGTCATGTGAACAATGCCTGTTCGCCCAGAGGGTGGCGCACTTGTCCTGTTTTATCCTGAAGCCAAAATCAAGGCAGGCCAAGTTGAAGCATAGGATCTACTAATTAGAGAAAATAAATTATTATTGCCATGTCGATTTAAATATATCTCATTTATTTTGAAAAAGGAAACTACTGTTTTACTGTCAACACAGAAATAAACGCCTATAGGCGCGCACGCACACACACACACACACACACACACACACACAATATATATATACATATAACTAAACAATTAAAACTGAAGAAAAGACTTTTCGAAATCTGTACAATGTAATGCTACAAAAATGATGAGGAAAAATAAATCAGAACACCCCCACATTTACTCCCACTTGGCTCAAATCACACACAAACAGGTGTATCATATCAGGTGCACATGATTAGAACATCATTACTCAGCATTTTGAAGGAGGCTTGCCCAATTTCATCTTTAGACATTTAGTTTGGTGAAGTGAGAGTGAACACCATGGTGAGAAAGCTGTCAGAAAGAAGATTGTAGAAAGGGATTTAAAAACATCACTAAAGAATTTGAAATCAGCCACTGTACATTAAATGGTCTACAAGTGGAATACTTTCAAAACAACTGCCAACATAATAATTGCCCAATCCGGGACAAATAAAGTATTACAAAAACATGTCCAGGTCTGGCTGCCCAAGCAAGATCACCCCGAGAGCAGACCGCAAGATGCTAAAAGAAGTCCCCAAAAATGCTAAAATGTCATCACTGTACCAACAGCAGGCTCTTGCTACTGTTGAGGTCCAAGGTCATGCCTCTACAATTAGCAAGAGACTGCACAATTTTAACTTGCATGGGAAGTGTGCAAGGAGGAAACCTTTGATAAGATAAACATGAAGGCCAGACGGAAGTTTGCCAGAGATAATGAAGACAAATACCAGGACTTCTGGAATACTGTTCTTTAGACTTTTGAGTCAAAAATTTAACTTTTTGGACACTAGCACAAGTTTGACATAAACCCAATACTGCATTCCACGAAAAGAACCTCATACCAGCTGTGAAGCAGGGAGATGGAGGTGTCATGGTTTGGGGATGCTGTGCTGTAGCAGGACCTGACCAGCCAGCTCACCATCATAGAATCCAACATTAATTCTAATTTGTGTATCAGAGTGTGCATGAGGAACATGTGAAACCATTTGTAAGAAAGTTAAAGCTGAAGCGGTACTGGACCCAACGATGTGACAAAGACACAAAAACACCAGGAAATCCACCACAGACTGGCTGGAAACTAAGAAGAGGAGAGTCCTGGAATGGCCAGAGAGTCGAAGCCCAGATCTTAATTCCACTGAAATGCTGTGGGGTGACTTGTAACCCCTCAAGCAAGAAATCCCTCAAACAAACGTTCCTCCCAACAGTTATTTCAGCCACAGGAGAAAACTCCAGCTATCAGAGGGCAGGGTGCCCTAACTTTTTCCTCAGTTAGAATTCAGATTTTTGTTGATGTCTTTTGTTTGTCTTTTGAGTAAAACATATTTTTTTGTTTTATGTGCTATTAAATCACTTTCTTTCCCAGAGATAAATAAAAACAATTTTAGACACCGATATGTGAATATTTCCTAATAAAGAACTGAAAAACGTAATGGGTGTCCAATTTCTTACATTACTCTATACAAATATATAAAAATTCATTGTCCATTAATGTACTATTTAGACAGATGCGTGTAGTGTGTGTATTCACACACGTGTGTATTTGATAGTAATAACCGCATCTCAGACAGTTTCGTGTTTAGAAGCTTTCAGAAACATTATTGCTTGAGAAACAAGGATATACAGAAGCAAAAACGGGCCCATTCGTGATTGCATGACGCGAGCTGTGAGGAAGGTAAATAAAATGTACCAGAGAAAGCAGCTGGACGATAGAAGGAGAGGAGTGAGGCGGGGGTGCTGGTTTCTCTTTAAGAGCCCCCCTCTTTCACAGGGTCCTCTCTGATGCTCCATCTGCCGGAGGGCGCAGGGAGGACGCACGCAGGTCTCCTGGCGCATCAGCCTGCGGCACATGTGCACAGCTTTAGTGGCGCGGCTGGTGTGCGGCTTCATCACAAGGGGCTGGTTTTGAACGCGTGCCTCCTCCAGAGAGGTTTCCAGCAGGTGGGAGCCACTGGGAATGGAGTTACACTGGAGACACCGGAGACCACGGAGAGGGCGACAGGGCGAAGACTAAGGCGCGACAAATTTCCCGAGCTTTACACCACGCATCTGAAAAGCCTCAAGACGGAGGACGAGGGAGGGCAGAGACGGAGACAGAGGCGAGGGCAGAGGGCGCAGGACTTCATGCCGAACATGGAACGTGGCAAGCCCGCCACGTACACGGGGGACAAAAAAGCGAAAATGGCCGCGAAGACCAACAAGAAGTGGGTGAGACTGGCTACAGTTTTTGTATACGTTCTGTCTGTGTCTCTGGCTGCCATCATCCTGGCCATTTACTACAGTCTGATCTGGAAGCCCACCTCGGGCTCACCGTTGTCTAAACGGCCAGATGCTGCAGCCTCAGTCTGCTCTAATCCCATCAACAGCTCGGGTGATCTTTTGGACATCACCAACAGGACGACTGCTTCAGAGCCATCAGGGGCAACACCAGAGGCAGAGGGAGCTTCTCGAGTAGAGGACAGCAGTGAGAAAGGGACCAGTGACCTTCCTGGAGGCTGGGTTACAAATACTGACCTGTACACCACAGAGCAAAGCACCCTTCTTGTAGAGGTAGGGGTCACTCTTGCGCCTGAAGGCGATGGAGTAAGCAAGTCACCCAGGGTGCAAGGAGTCACCAGCATTGTCCAGGACAGATCTGAGGGTTCTGGGGTTGACCTGGCAGAGGAGAACCAGCCGGTGGAACTGACCCGTACGCACAGGCCACCCAGCTGGGACCCTGCATCCTCCAGCGAGAGCTCACTGGAGGGGACGACCGGTCCAACCCCTAGGAGAACCTTCCTAGAAAGGCCTGACGATCTAGAGTTGGCCGAAGGCTCTTCTCCACTACAAGACGAGATGGTTTCTAAAGACACCAAGGACTCCACATTGACGTTCACTCCAGGACGCACGTGATTATTCGCCAAAGTGCACACGAGACATTTACATATGAGAGCAAATGTGTGTCCTGATCTTGAGAAAAGCCTGGTCAGAGACGTAGATTTAGTTAGTTTTATATCCAGTGAGAGCTCTCAGCAAAGAGACACGCATGAGAAGTCCACTCAGAGGAAAGACAGTGGCAGGACTTACGAGGAATACAAGCCATCAATCGAGCTGAAGCTGGACAGAAACGTGTTGCAGTAGCCTGTATGTGTTTCCATACTGTGTTTCCAAAAGGAACAATCTAAGGTAGAAACACATAGAATATTTAGTTTTGCTCAGGAGATCTATATGTGTTTTAAAAAAGTCTGTCAAATAGACAAACTTACACTGTGCAAAATACTCTACGTTGATGTTTTAGTTAAGTTAGGTAGTGTTTTTTTAATTTAATGAAGAAATAAATATGCATTAAAGACACTGAATTTCCAGTGGGATCCAAAAATCTGAGGGCACTTTGAGAAGTTATGAGAAGTAAAATGAAGAAATAATAAAGATGTGTAGATAACGTTTCACATCTAATCACATATGTAACATTGGCCATGTCATGGACTTTGTATAGAAAGCTCAGACGTTGAGTCTCAACCTTTCCAATGTAGTTTGTACTCAGATGAAACTCACTTGGATCTGATCTTGTCCTCAGATGCACAACCTTCTGAAGTCCAAGCCAGCTTTAGTTTGCAGTCACCAAAACAAGAGAGGCATATTCCAGACACTATGAAATGTAGAGGGATTCTGCTTTTCACTCAAAATGCTGACAATGAAATCGGTCAATCATTTTCACTTGTGGCCTCAGACTTTTGGATCCTACTGTAAAGATTAATACACTGAAGGAGCTGTTTGTGGAGCGATTGCAGGTCTAATGCTACTGAGTATTCTGATTATGAAAAATTGAAGATTTCATTTTAAAATAGGGAAAGACTGCAATAATTTTACTACTAGATTTATTCTTATATTACGGCATCGGTATCCGTATCAGTCTCGGTCTTTGAATTCGGCCCTCTTTCAACACTGTTACACTCAGAAGCAAGAAGCTGACTGTTCCAGCAACAAAATCGTGCAGTTCAATTCCAGGAGAACAGCAGGACAGTGACAGGGTCTCAGACTGTTCCAAGAACCGCAACCAGATGGTTGCACAAGGGCCCGATGGTAATACTGGCTTGAAGTTCAAGCCATGCATGTACTCAATGGAAGGGATGGAAAGACAAGGCTTTGAAATAAATCAGTGTATTAAAAACCTACTGGATTGAACGGTGTTTTCAAGAGCTCAATATGATTCGATGTTTGGGGAAAAATACCTTAGAGTACACTGCGTATGAGGTAGGAGGCACTCCAGGGAGAACCTTTTTAATCAGAAATGTCTTCCCAACAGGGAACGGGTCTCCTAATTAACACAGAGACGGTCCGTAATTACTGCACTCGCACACATTCGAAGTGCTTCTCACCCCAGGAACTTTACAGGGAAAGCTGATGAAGTGACAAAGCTGAGTACTGAGAAGTTGCTTAGAACAGTACCAGGGATGCCACTATTGATTAATTTGGTTATTAGATCTGTGGAGGTGCAAAACAATGCATTGCAACCTCAATTTGAATTTTTGCACCCTCAGATTGCCCTAAAAATTGTAGAAAATTTCTCAGAATGAAAAGCAAGTTACAGCATCCATGCATCTAAATTGCCTCAAATGTCCACATTATCTTTGCAGACGGAGTTGATTGCCATCATTGCGTATAGAATTGTGTGGTTAGCGTCAGTAGAAGTCTGATGTCTAGCAGTGCGCCTGCTGCCTTGTTCAATTATGCTGGTATATTTAAATGGGCCAGACACTATTAGAAAAGATTAAAACTGTCACAGTGACTTCATGGTCTTTAAATATTAAGTCAGATTAATCCAAACGATAATGCAAATGGAGAGAAGAGATAATAAAACTCAATTTCTCTGCTTGCTCTGGACTGTGTCAATATTTCAGACCACAGTGTTCGACAGTGGCAAGGCTGTGGCAAAGTAAACACCCCCCGAAGCAAACTTCATAACGTTCTCCAGTATAGTCCAATATCCAACAGAGGAAACACAACGTGCACTGATTTTGTAAATGAATTTTTTTTTCTTTGGCATTTAATAGTACATTCATATATAATACTATAGCTAAAAGTTTAAAGAGATCAACAAAAGTTTCTCTCTTTAGTCATTTATGAGTATCTCATTTTCTTCATCCTTTTAGACGGGATAATAAATGGCCTGCTTTCTCATATTTGATGGGGTTATGGTCGTTCAAAGATTAAAAAACATATTAAAGTAAAAGATTAAAATATACAAAAACTCCATCAGTGCTTTGAAAAGGTACTTTTTTCTGCTCATTTTGTCATTTTAATTAGGAGAGCCCTATCAAGAAGCATTCAGTGATCAAGGAGCATGAATGAATGACAGACTCATAAATCAGACATGTACCACTGCAGTACACTGAAGCCATTAAAGATAATATGGAGTGTTATGAAAAGATAATATGGAGTGTTATGAAAAGTGCACTTTTTTGTGTTCTATGTCCTCCAAAAAATTATTTCCACTGTAGTGATTTTGCTGTGGCTCCACGTCTCAATCTAATAACTGACCTAATTCAATTTATAAAAAAATAAAAAATGAGAAACAGCCTATTAAGATTTCAAATTAATTTATTGGAAAGTGACTTTATTAAGAAAAAAAATGTCATGGGGCTAAATAAATAAATAAATAGACGTGTGTCTTGCTCATTTTCTTAGATTAAAAGTCCATTTATATACTTTAAATGATTTACACGAATCATCATGCAAACTGCCACTTTTTAATAAATGATTATTACTATGAGTTTTAATACTAATACTTTAATACTAAAGAGGAAAAAAAAATGTTGCAGCAAAACTTTACATGGAAAACAGCCTGAATCCTGGAGTCAGCTGAACCGTATTTTACCCGGGCTGTTTCTCAGATACCCTTTTTTTTCCTCCATCGGGACAGTGCTCCCACTGAACCGAATAATAGCCTTGACTCCATTAGCCTCAAATGGACGAGTAAGGGGGGGTCATCCTGCGGTAGCTTTTGACTGTAAATGCAGTTTTAGAGGTCGCTTTTATCTCCCAAGCTCTTAAAAACCAAGCGGCTGGACACTGCATCCAAAATAATGAGCTGCCAATCCCTTATTAGCATCAGTTCCACTAACCTTAATGGGCAAAATGAATCTTGCCCATGCACTTATCAAACAGTTTGTGCTAAACAGGCTAGAAAACTGCTAGCATGGGCCTACGGTCCACAGAGTTTAGCACTTTGACTGTTTCGAAGCCCTGTGAGACACAAAAGATTGTGAGTTATCAGCAAGAGTTAATTAAACTACTGAGTTCTGCGGCACTGCTCAACACTCTTCCACACATTTATTAAGTGCTGTATAGGTCACTCTCATTTACATTTGTTATTAAGTCAGCATAGGTTTCTTTTTATTATATAATCCATTATTTTGATGCCTAATGTAAAGAAATTGGATTCATTTTTAAAGGCCAAACTATTACCATATATGTGAATAATAAAAACACCATGTCAAGGATTCCAGAATATTTTATGGAAAGATCAACATAGACATTTTAAAAAGGCTACCTTTAAAATATACAAAAACAAAAAAAGTAGTTTCTCAATCAGTGCTTCAAAAAAGTCAAATTTACAGTTTTTTTTTCTTCAATCGAAGTCAACTGGGGAGAATCTTCACAAAGAGTATTCAGTGTTTAAACACTTGCCTGTGAACCCGATGACCACAAAGTTGCAGGTTCCAACCCCATTTTCTACCACTTTGTTCCTGAGCAAAACACTTAACACTTAGTTGCTCCAGGGGGACTTTTCCAAAAGTCCCTTTTAAATACTAATACCTTGAAAATCTACAGCTTCAAACTGAGTTTTGTAAAGGCACTGGTTGTATACAGAGCTCTGACAACTCAAAGAAACATCTAAGTATTGGTTCTTTGCAGTTCAGGACTTCTTCTCTACTATGGAGCAACTGGTAACAGTTAACAGGTTTAGAAAAGGTGGTATCTCTATTTGGATTTAGTTTGAATGTTAGTTCATTACTTTGGCCATATCTAAAAAAAGTGATGTCTCATATGAGAAATCCAGCTGTAGCAGCAGAGAAAGCTTGAGGTAGCATTTATTATCCACAGAGGGGGCCTTAGACTGAAAAAGTTGCAGCTACATAGAACTCCAAGAGTGTCAGTTCAAGTCAAGTCAAGCTTTATTGTAATCCCAGCCATATACATATAGTACACAGTATGTGCAACATAGAATACACTCACAACACAAATATGGAATTAATTCAATTAATGTACTATATCTTAAAAAATTCAATAAAAAATGTCAAAAATACGAACGTTAGGCAGACTATGATGATACAGTATTGTATACAAACTTATAACAGATACAATACAGAAGTGATTTAAGGGATTTCTTTGGTTTCTCCCAATCCAGGCAGTATGTAATAAAGACATTTCTAACACATTCTACAATGTCAAAAGGCATGAAAAAGATCTTGAATATATTGAGTCTTCTTTAATGCAGCTGTTATTTTCTCTAAAGGCAGAGTAAAGAGGGGATTTAGAAAAGCTACAGATATACTGGCAGCAAATCTAGAACAAGAATAAATCCTTTGCTTAAGATGAAATGAAAGTGAGCCTTTTAACACTGTCATATTAAGAGCAGGCTCGCAGAGTGAAAGGACCCAGACTGACCTGAGAAGGGAGAGTGTCTGAGCGTGTTTAATGCTGGCAGGCATGCAGAGAGCTCCCAGGTGACTGGATGAGGAAAGAGCAGGAAAGGCCAAGTTCAGATGAAATCTCCCCTGGCTCTCTCCAAATGCCACTCTAAACAGCAGAGAGGTTGCACTCGCACACACACTCTCAACTTCTGTTCACCCACTTCACATATGATAAAGCCTCTGAAAACAGACAAACCGATGTCTAAGCAATCTGGCTGTAATCCTGGAGAAAAACAGCCAATGTTTGGCCATCATGGACTTCTGATTACACCTTATTTTGCAACAGATGGTGCCAAGAGTGAAGACCTACATTACTCTTCAAAGATTTGGATTTATCATTTTAACAAACTCCTTTAATGTACAGTAACTAAACCAACAAGCCATTTTATAATACATCTGCCTTGTATCTACACTCAGCGTCCATTTGATCATATCCACTGACCATGCACACTATATGGACAAAAGTATTGGGATACTTGACCATTACACCAAAAACAACTTACATGACTTTGCATTCAAATATGATTAAAGAAGAATAGCAATAGGATACGATTAAACGTTAGATGCTGTTCACTGGTGCTATTTTTAGAACAGGTTCGTGGGCTACTCACATGGTCTATGGGGGCAACCTTGTTGGTGACCTGCTGTAGAGCTTTTATGAGGTCAGGCCTGGCTCGCATTCTCCATTTCAGTTCATCCAAAAGGTGCTTAATGAGGTTGAGGTCAGGGCTTTGTGCGGGCTGGTCAAGTTCCACATCAAACACATCCAGCCATTTCTTTATGGAGCTTGCTGTGCACTGGGACACAGTCAAGGTTCTTCCCCAAACTGTGGAAGCATGGCATTGTCCAAAATCTCTTGGTATACTGAAGCATTATGATGATTGCCCTTCACTAGAAGGGGCACCTGAATACAATAATTAAGAAGTGTGTCCCAATACTTTGTAATACTACAGTATTATATTCAAAATCATCTTATGTTAACTGATCACACTGTGATTCTACAAATACCATTATATTGTGTTATCATTGTTATAATTATTATTATAATGTCAAAGTCAAAGAATCAAACACTTTATTAATTATTTCAAGTATTTTAACATGTTCAAAATCATGTTATCATGTGGAATGATCACACTGCAACTATACATATATTTTTATTTTAGATACATATATTTTTACATACATGTTTTGTCAATATTTGACCACTTATTTAATAATAATACAAAACGTGAGGTCAGGTCCGTTCTTACATACGGGAGCTACTCATCAGCTCATCAGTAGGGCCCTGACCACGGGGGGGGCCCCCCAGTGCGGAATCCCGTCAGCACCCCCGGACCGAAAGCGAGAGGGACCCCGGCCAGGTCCGCGTACCAGGTGCAGTTTACATCAACACCCCACATTTCAGTGTTTTCAGTGGAGGCAGAGGACAAAAAAGACCTGAAATCATCGCATCACGTGGCTCTGGATTACATAAACTACATTCCTGTCTGTGGAGAGGACAAACAGAGACTATTATTTCAATCTGTAATAATAAGTTGTTAACAGTGGCATATGAAGACTGCTAGGAGAGACAGACTGTCATTCTCTCTTCTCAAGCCACATTCATTCTTCTCTTCCCGGGAATGTAGATATGAACATTTGCTTGCATTGCATTCAGGTTCCCAAAATGAATCCTACGGAATAAAGGTTTTATTGAATTCATGTTCAACTATATGTCCTTTCTTTGTCTTGTATTCCTTAGAGCTGAGCATGCACTGTCTTGAATCTATTACGCATAAAAGGCTCAAATAAAACCCTGCAAGAAACTAATTTTGTGTTATTGTCAAAAGAATGCACAACTGCCCTTTGAGATGAAGCCAGAGGTGAAGAAGATTCCAGCAAACTAAAATTCCATCCCATCTAAAGAGCTGATGAGCTGGGATGATCCACACGCATGGCAACGCGGCACAGAATACAAACCTGCAAAAAGGGATTGCACTGGATGAAGCCTGTGCGATTTTAGTCAAGGTCATTCACAAAGATGACGCACAAAGATTTAATCTCATCAAATAACCCCAAAAGCCATTCATGATTACTATCAGGGCTGTTCATGCAAGACAAACAGGTTTACCAAATCTGCTTATGGCAGTTGTGTTCGGTCAAATTCCATAAATACATTGCTACTGAGAACATGCAAACTCCACACACATAAGACCAGGAACCATGTCGCTTTATTTTATTATATTTTTATTAGTAGTAGTTTCACCTCAAATTTAGTCATCATGCTGAGTGATGGTGCTCTCTTGAACTTCTGGTCAAGAAGTAAACTTGGTTCTCCTAGTGATGGGGCCGGTCAGGAGCACCAGGTGTGGAGAACCGTCACATAGTGTAAAAGATCTTCCCCAATTTAAGTCCTCTTCTAGGAACCTTAACATTATGTGGAGTTCCTTTGCGGTTCTTGCACACTCAGTTCGTCTCATTTACAAAAAGGTATTCTCTTTCAGGAAGAGTCCATTTTAAAGTTCTCAAGATGACCAAAATGGTTTATCCATAGCATCATGCAGAGAACCCTTTCTGGCACCTCGTTTTTGGCTTCCATCTAAGCATTTCAGATTTGCATTTTCGTAGTATATGACTAAAACCCAGCACTGTCCAACATGACAGATTTCTCAACATTTATGGGGATTACACATTTCTACACAGTGTGTTTTGCCTGGAATTGAGTGTCAAAGGCAGATGGCATGGGAATGCTGCCCTGTGATATTTGAAGGTCTGTTTGCTGTCATCTCACTCAACTGTTATTATAGTGGTCTCATCTGAAGACGGATTAAAAGGTTTAAACGGTTATAAATATTCAAATGCATAATGTTGACTGAGATCCATCAGTGTCACAAATAACTTACTTGTTGCCACATATAAATGAACCATTTATGGATTTAGACAATTATCAGAAAAGAAAGGGCTTGAAACCTCATTGCAACTCTCTTCTTAAACAGACCATTGCACACAGACGAGGAGTTGCTGCCTAATAAAATATTTATTACTGCTTTCTTGCAGAAGTAAACAAAGTGCTGCTATTACCAGAGTGGTAATAAACATAATTGACTCAAACTGAGTTGCTCTGTGCTTATGTCAAGACAAGAAAGTTTAATTTATTAAAGCTCCACCAAAAATAACCTAACCATATTTGTCAAAAGAACAAAAAGGATAGATCAGTGTTACTATCAAAATAATAAACAATAATTTTGCAATGGAACTGCTCCCATATTGTAAAAAATTAAACGTTTATGAATAAATTACAAAACAATACATACATTTTAATTTTAATTAATGATTGTGGAAAGATGAGAAAAACACCCCTCAAAAAGTGGAAAAAAATAAACTACTCAAAAAATATGAAAATGTACAGTTTCATTGAAGCTCGCCTCTTTCTTCATGGCACTTGGAGCTCTAATGGTCATTATGCGTATGAGCTTGATGCTGCCATGTACACTGTTCTGTCCATCTCCTCCGATAAATGGACTCTGAGGTTCAGGCAGAATCGCTTTGCAGGCTGAGGGGAAACAGGCATATAGAAAGCTCATAGAAAGATTTAACATGATAGTTCATTCAACCCAGTTGCTATAACATTCATGTAGCTAAATCCAGTGTGTCATTTCATCAGGTTGTGTCATGGTGTAAACGATCTTCCTGTACCGCATGTGCTCTTTATGTGATCTACTCTTTATGGAACTTCCTGACAGAATTACAGGCACATTTGTAGGCCTAATTTTCTCAGTAAGGCGAATGCTGTGCTAATGCTTGTTAGGCTTATCAGGCCATAGGTTGTCTATTCACACTCTTGAAATAAAGTGCACCCAGAAAGCTTCATTGCAATAGAAGAACCACTTTTAGAAGCACATTTTGATGGATAATTCTGTAATTAAAAAGGAAATTTTATAAATAAGATGTGAAGAACCTGTTGAAGGGAACCTCTGAATAATGTGAAAGTTCCGTTCCAATTAAAAGGTTTTTCCTTAAAGCCAAATATCCAAGCCAAGCACCATCTCAGGACTTTATTTTCAAAAATGTGTGACATAAGCCAACGCGAGAGGTGACTTAGATGAATCAGATGAAGAATCAAGTCAGCTAAAGGAGGAGACACAGGCGCTCAACAAAGAAAAAGCTCTGGGGCATCGCTGTGAAGCATTGCTTGTAACCCAAATCAAAGCACTAAAGACGCCAGACTGGTTCGTGACAGAGTGTGGGTGAAGAATTGGACCCTCAATCCATCAAGGTCGGCCTGTGCTTCTTCAGAGAGGACCAGACACCCACACGCTCAACAAGAAAGGTCTGTCTTTAGGATATTATATTAATAGACAGAACAGGCAGCAGATAAAACACTGCAGGAGCACATCAGCCATGAACAGAGACACACCACTGCTCCCTCAGAACATGTAATTAGAGATGATAGAGGGTAGAAGATTCAATTAGCTGGGTGTGCCGGAAAAGTGAAGACAAATGTCCAGCGGATGTTTCAGATAAGACCACTTCACTTGAAAGGAGCAGAATCACAAATTATTTTTTGCTTTGGTGAAAGAGCTCCAAAATAAAAGAAAACATAATACAAAGATAATGGAGAGCCATGCAACCACTGAATTGGGGACAAAACATTACATCAATATATTACATTATATGTGTGTGTGTGTGTGTGTGTGTGTGTGTGTGTGTGTGTATATGTTTATTCAAACACTACAGATCTGATTATTTTACTCCATACATTCCCTCAGTCCAGCACGACAGAACTGTTTTTGAACGACAAGCAGTCTTTTGAAAAACGCATCGGTTTCACCTGAACAGATTTTAATCTTCTACCCAAAGAAAAACACTCAAACAGAGGAAAACCAAGGTGAGGAAAATCACTTCTGGATTTAAGCTGTAAAACTGATCAGTCCAGTGATAGACAAAAGCTTTCTGAACCACTCTGTCAGATTATTTGAGGTAAACCTGCACTAATGCATTATGGGAGAATCCAAACTTCCTAGGTTGGCAGAAGGAAAACATTAATAAATAAAGAAATAAACATGTCCATAAATAATTCAATGTTTCTGTGGTTTACTGGTGTCTGGGCTAGGACTGAAAGGTAAATTGCTTTTATATTGGAACCACAAACTGCAGGAATACAATTTTAAAATTTCAAGAGCTGGAATTATTTATAATTGCATTTTTGCATAAATAATCTATAATTTATAAATGAATTGTAGGATGAGGAACAGAAACAAATGACAGGAAGTTTAGGAGTGTTACTGTCAGGATGTCTGTTTTTAATGAACTCTATTGTGGGAGTGACATAATGTGTGTGTGTGTGTGTGTGTGTGTGTGTGTGTGTGTGTGTGTGGACAAGGTGAGGCTGGAGTACATACACGAGGGACGCAGTGTAAATAATGTTAAACTCTTTTTCTGCATTTAACCCATTCACCAAGTGAAGCAGGGGGCTGCCACCAATAAGGGGTGCCTGGAGAGCTGTGTGTGGGGTTGGTACCAAGCTCAAGGGTACCTTAGTGATGACACTAGCAGTGCTGAGATTCAAACCCACAACCTTCTGATCGCAGAGACAACTTCCTAACCACTAGTCCACCAGGACAACATAGCTGTATTCACACTGGATACACAGCTGTATTCAACATGAGCCTGCACATCCTTGTTAAAAAGGCAGATTCTTCTGTCATTTAAAAAAGCACAATTCAAATTTGCTAAATTCACATTGCAATCTACAAAAAGAAGGTGAAAACTGATCATTGAAATGTATCAATCAGGAGAGGGGTACAATGAACACCCAAAGCATTAAACATCTCTTAAAGCACAGTGAAGACAACAATCAACAAGTGAAGAAAGTATGGCACAGCACTGACACAAACAAGATCAGGACATTCCTCCAACATTTGGAGAAGACACAGAGAACAAAGGTAGGCTACCAAGAGGCTTACAATAATATTAAAGGAGCTGCACAGCTTTCTGGCAAGTAATGGTTGTAAAGTGGCCATTTTTGTCACAAGTAAACACAGCACAGTACACAGTGTGAAATTCTCTCTCTGCATTTAACCCATTCACCAAGTGAAGTAGCGGGCAGCCAGGAACCCAGCGCCCAGGGAACAGTGTATAGGGATGGTATCTTGCTCAAGGGTACCTGAGTGGGGCCACTAGCCATCTTGGGAATTAAAACCTACAACCTTCCAATTACAGGGGCAACTCCCTAACCACCAGGCCAATGTTCTGGAGTGGTCCAATCAGAGCGGACACCTGAATCCAACTGAAAATCTGAAGAGTGATCTGAAGACTGTACTCAACAGTCCTCACAATCTGACAAAAACAGATGTAAATATTGTCAGATTTACATTTACACAATGAATAGTCCAGACTTGCCAATTAGATAGACAGTCACTCAAAAACAGAGCTGTTATAAAATTAAAGGTTGCATCAACTAAGTATTAGTTCAGGGGCCTGCACACTAATGCAACCGGGTTTTTGTATGGTTTCTATTTTTCATTTTGTCACCTTCTTTGTATAAGCTGCAAGAATAAAGATGAAAAAGTTAAAGTGTGACTTATCTTGGTTTCATTCACTGGTGTGCAATTTTAAATCCACTGTAATTGGCAATCCAGCACACTATGTTCAGCCAGGCTTGGGATCAGGGGGTCATAAATCTACTATTTCATGCATGCATCTAGAGGCAAAAACAAAGTGAAACCACACATCTAGCACTGGTTGCCATGGACACGCCCAGGTAAAAAATCCAACAGTGATTTACACAGGCGGATTTAAATGTGTGATTGATCAGATGAAATTTCTGCCACATTCGGCCACTCCATGATATTCCTGGTTCAAGCCTCAAAGCTGGAATAATGGCTAATCTGGTCTTCTGGGCCAAAGGAACAGTCATGGATCTTATTTTTTTAGAAAATAATTACATTTTAAATAACAGACATAATATTGGTTAGAAACATTCAGACATTTTGCCCAAATTGTTCAGCCTTAGTAT
>JBBPDB010000153.1:3604505-3620696 GCA_037974465.1 Brachypetersius altus
TGTGTGTGTGTGTGTGTGTGTGTGTGTGTGTGTGTGTGTGTGTGTGTGTAAAATAGATTTATATATATATATATGTTTATATATCACATACCTTGCCTTTATACATAAAGGTAATTTGCTGCTACACATGAAGAACGCATCTTTGCTCTCACTTATATTAAGCTGTAAATTATTTTGCTTACAGCTGTTTATTACTCCTAAACAAAAGCTCATTATAAATGGTCCAACCTGTACAGCATCTATTCCTGACATTTATTACTGCAACATGTATTACAGTTTGAACTAAAAAAGACATTCAAAAAAGACAGAGTAGGTTAGAGTAAATTAAGGAAAATGTGTGGAGGGTAAACTACTATATATCAGAGGACATTTTATGCAATAACAATCCACTGTACTTTGGTCAAATACCTGAACCTACAAGACCTAGAAATCTGAACTGACTGAAAGGGTCATTTCACGATTACATGATTTCAGTCTGCATATGTGAATGATAGACACACAGACCAGAATGAAACCACCCCACCAAGTGGACATTCATAAAACAGCACTATTACTTGCAAAAGCCCCACTGATGGCAAATAAGTTGTTCTGTCATTCTGATTGAGACTTACGTTTTCCTGTCTTGCGACTGTTTCATTATTTCTCAACCCAGTGCAACACCTAAACCAAATGAAATGAACATTTTACAGCACTTACACACTGCCATTATCACTGCATTAATGGATGAGAAGAGCATAGAAGAAGCATCTTAAGCTGCATTATGATAGAGTAAAATTTATTATTATCGCTACTCTGGCCATTTTGCTTATGCAGATGTACATAAGCTCAATATGAACCATACAAGCCTAGGGCTTTGGATCAGGGGAACTGTGTTCTCTAGAATGATGGAGCTCCATCCAGCAACCCGGTGATGAGCTGGAGTGAAGTTTTTGATGCAGAATTAACCATCCAGCATGAGCACCTGACCTCACTAATGATCTTGTGGCTAAATGCTGAAAGGTAGAGGCTGTTACTGCAAGAAAGAGAGGGACAACATGCCTATTAATACTGATTCCAAAAGAACCAGTGAACAGGTGTCTACACTTTTATATAAGGTGTATGTGAGAGAACCCATACCATTTTTATTACTTATTATTATGGAATTTACTTCTATCAGAAAAAAACTGAATGCATTGTGAGTCTGCTGAAGTGGCACTGAGAGATATATACTCATACATATTCAGAAAACATTAATACAAACTTTCTAAACAACGACTGGGAAACGATATTGTTATGGGTTATTATAATAATTTATCATCAGCTACATTAAAGATGCTATTGAAATAACTTTAGATTTTTGGCTTCATATAATCTGGCACAATCTACATGAACACACTACCATTAATAACATACTTGGAACACTCAAAATAACCTCACCAAGTCGGTATTTTGCCTGGACTAACCACTTAAGACTCCCAGCTCCAGTCCTGGTTTCTTTGGTAGTGACATAAAAGGCTCATTCAAAACAGCACTTGATCCGAGAAAAACAATTACAGCTGCCACAACTGAAAATTTTGGCAAAAAAAATGACAGTGGTACAAAAAACCACTACATCAAGTTACATCTAGTTGGATAATGAGTCACGGCCCACTATGGTCAAAATGCTATTTTTACTACTGAACAAGACTCCTTGTGGTTGTGTCAGAATGCACCATCCACCACCAAATACTTTCCAACACTATCTCTTGTTCAACTGATCATCATCTTCAGCCATAAAAAGTAGCCCTGTGCTCTTTAGACAGAGGCTGAGTGAGCGTTTACCACCCGAAAGCACAGCACTTTCTTTCAGAGTGGTTAATGTATGCCTGCCTGCATAATAGCGACCACCACAAGAGCTTTCCAGGGAATCCAAGATGGTTTTAAAAAGCCACAGGCTTGTTAGCTTTAGTGGCAACAAAGCATCTGCAAGAACACTGCGGCACTAAAGAGCTGCTGACGGCCTGTGGGGCTGAGAGCAGCAGACAGATGTCCTCCTGTCCTCTGGAGCAGTGGTTTCAAACCAGTGGGCCCCAGTGGCCAGCAGTGGTACAGCCAGGGGGGCCGCCACCCCTTTATTAACCACAATCATTACATAAGATATACACTTAACCAGACCTAATTTTACACAGGAAAAATATCAGTGTAAAAATAGAACATATTTAGGTTGAGCTTGAGCAAAATGTTAGTTATCTTTATATTTCCAGAGCATGTCAAATGACACATTCTTCTGTTCAATTATATGCAATTTATTCAGCACAGATAAGTTTTTTGGGGAAAAAAAAAAGATCTACAGGCTGTTTCTCAGACAAAATAGAGAATGTGACAACATTAACTGCAAAGAGAACATGAGCTAAAATGAAGGAAATGTAGAACCTGTGGAGACTTGGCTTGCAGGGGAAAAGAACACAGACAAAACAAACCTACCTGCTCAAAGGTCTAATGAAATTACAGTAGAGACTAAACATAATGAGCATGTATCTAAACACACAGTAAGTGCTTGCAACAGACTGATATAAAGCATCAGTCATGTCACAGTCAGTTTGATGTGTTTGGTTTATTATACTGCTTTAATGCACAGTCAAATATTATTCAATATGCTACACAGATTATTGCATAATTTTAGTGTGCATTTGAAATCTTGTGATTGGTTGTGTGAGGCAGTTGGAAAATGCAAGGAAACTGTACTGCAGATTACTTTGGGCATTTTCAGTCACAGCATAAATTAAAAAGTGAAAAGTGCATGCATTTTTTTCCGATTTCATTAAAAATGTATATGGTGGTAAAATGTCAAGTTGAATACACCGCTCCGGGACAGAATTCTGAATCTCAATTTACATCAGGCGCATCTCTGAAGCAATTTAGTCATCAGCCTGAGGGCACTGAGATGCCTTCATTTATTTACTGAGTTCTTTATGTAAGGGTGGCAGGAAGCTGGAGCCTAATCCAAAACAGAGCAGAAACACTCAAACACTGAGGGACCATTTAGCATCTCCAATTGACCAAATATGTATTTGGACTGTGGGAGGAAACCAGAGCTCCTAGTGGAAACCCACAGTCACGAAGAGCTGATACTCTTATCTAAAGAGGATGAATGGCCCCTTTTTTACAGTTGCTGCACTTGCGTGTCACATGTATTCCCTAAATATTGTGATTTAAGGCCAGATAACTGTGATTTCTACAGTCACAGTTGGGAGGTTATGCTCATTTTGAGAAGAAGGATCCTACCTTAACCCCAGTCTCTGGAGAGGATACCATCCTCTCTTTAGGAGACTTTTCAGTGCCAGTCCTGTTTGGAGTGGAATGATTAACTCTTCTCTGCAATGAGAACAAAAGATGGTGTGTGTAGTACTGAGTTAAAGATAGACAGGTGCCGAAATGCTTCAGCATTAAAAAGGAAGAAATCTCTCAAACACGTACTTAACAGTGAAGATGGTGTTAAGAAAACAAATCAAAAAAAGACATAAAAAACCCCTCTTTTTTTCTCCTTAAAAAAAAGGAGTCATTAAATGATTTGCACTATCTACTTTCAATGACCGGGTCTGTATTGAATAATTTACTAATGAGTGACATATAGGGCACAAATAGATGCAGATGATGTGATATTAAAGGTGATATTGAACATTAACAGCATTACCGCTCTATTTCAGATTAAGCCATTATTCTGAGTTTACTCTTTCAGGTCTTTTGCCAACATCTCACTGCTATGCCATCCTTGAAAATCTTTAATGCTCTCAGCAATAATAAAATCATTACATTACACTTTTAAATCACCACTCACTATTAACACAGTTTTTAGTGAAAATAGTTTGGTTATTTGAATGCCAAGTCACAAAAACTGTAAACAGCCTCACAACGCTAATGGACTTTAAATGAGTATTCTGGAGAAATAATACATTCTAATAATGTTACAGAGGACACAACAAAACCAACAAAACTAATTTCTTCAGTGTATAAATAAAATAACACACCAGCTTGTGATTGTATATATTCAAGCAGTTCTTTTCATCACTTCTGTGTTACATATAGAAAAAATAAACAAACAAACAAAAAGCTGCAAACATTTTAAATGGTTCTGTATTCTGATGTATACAAGTCAAAATAATAGTTTGTTCACCTAAAGAAGAATCACCGTAGTACATTACAAAATACAGACCCAGCTGTGAAGCAGAATATCTCTGTTTCATAAATGAGAGACAAACTGACTAATGACCAAGTGACTGATGAATGTGGTCTAAACCCCTGATCTGATCCACTTTCACCCTCTGTGTCAGAAATCACATTCTGATATAAATACACACAAGAGCTTCCTTTTTTCACAACCCGTCTGCCCTCTGACTAAACCCAAGTGTCTGGCCAATGGTACTCACCCATGGGCACCTAATGATGGGGCTGCTGAGCTGTTTCCTTCGGCTTGGCAGAGCTGCACCAGCTTCAGTTGCTTTCTTCTTGTCTTCTTCCACCTCCTAAGGAGGCCACAAAAACAAGAAAAAAATAAGGCAAAATTTACCATAGCAAATGCAAAATAAGAAAAACATCAGACCAGACCATTTGAAAAGAGTGATAGCAGCCTGTGCATTCTAATACAGACATAATAACAAAGCCAGCATTTACAATAAAGGCATTTCCGTCAACTAACTGCTCAAAAATTATAAAATCCGTCTACCTGCAAGTGGAAGTGCACCAATAAACTCAAGCAAAGGTTTAGACTTTACTCATACTGTCCTAGAGTCCAATAGACACAAGACTAGTACACCGAAGTGAGGTTTACACTCACAATCATACACACATCTTGTATACAGTTACGGTCAGAATTATTAGCCCCCCTAAAGAAATCACACAAAATCCTTAATATTCATGGAAATGACCATAACAAAAACTGGACTACTCTGACACTTTTGGTAAGAAGCAATTTCATCATGTCAAAAAATAAAGAAATTAGTCCGGACCTTAGAGAGAGGATAGTAGTTGCTCATTGTGAGGGTGAAGGTTACACAGCCATTTCCAAATGTTTCACAGTGTCTAGAACAGCGTTATGATGTGGCACTGCAAAGCACCAGGAGACTAAATCTGTGCGTGGCCGAAAGCGCAAAATTTCTAAAACTTTGGAGAGAAAAATAATCAGAGATGTAAACAAGGATCTCTGGGACTCTGCCATGGTGATTGTTGCTGAACTGGTCTCTTCTGGAGTTGATGTGTCAAAGAAGACAGTTGTGAAAGCTCTTCATCGTGGAGGACTTCGAGGTCATCATACAAGAAAAACTCCATTGCTTAAACGATGCTACATCAAGGCCCGACCAAAGTTTCCCCATCAACATTTGAAACATGGTAATGAGTTTTGGAAGTCTGTTCTTTGGTCTGAGACTAAACAGGGATGTCGCTTTTGTTTGGAGAAGGAAGGTTCCCACTGTTAAACATGGGGGAGGGAGCATCATGTTATGGGCTGCTGTGCTGCCTCAGACACTGGGAACCTTGTTTGTGTACATGGGGTCATGAAAAAAGAGCAGTATGTTGACATTTTGAAGAATAATTTAAAGAAATCTACAGCAAGTCTCACTTTAGGTCACCGCTGGGTCTTGCAGCAAGATAATGACCTAATGCACACCTCCAAGTTGGCCATAAACTTTTTGAAGGGCAGCAAAATCAGGGTCCTGTAGTGGCCCTAACAGAGCCCAGATCTCAATCCCACTGAGAATCTGTGGTGAGTGCTGAAGGTCAATGTTCATGCTCAAAAACCTGGATATCTGGATGAGCTGGAACAAATTTGCCATGGAAGAGTGGGCTCGTATACCTCAAGAGACATGTGCCTACCTAGTTAAGAGCTACACAGAGAGGTTGTTGTCAGTTGTAAGACAGAGCGGCCACACAATTGACCATTAAATGTCAGGGGGGCTAATAATTTTGGCCTTGCCATTTTTCAGTTTTCTTGTTAAACATCAGCACAATTTCTAAATCAAACTTTGTGGAGATTTTATCTTTGTTCTTTTGGAAGCAATACAAGCATTACGAGTTTTTGTTATGATCATTTCCATGAAATATTAAGGATTTTGTGATTTCTTTAGGGGAGTTAATAATTCTGACCTTAACTGTAAGTATTTAAAACATGCACTGACCCAACATTTCCTCTTCTGAAGATAAAACCAAGTACTTATCAATTAACCCATCCTATTAACAGTTCAATAATTCGATTGATCTGCCTTGATAGGTACTCACTAAAAATCTTGCTAGCAACATCTTATTCCTCATCTTCATCAAGTCAAAGTGGTCTTGCTCTATAGTGATACACAGGTTGTCCTTTGGGGTCTATAATGGGAAGAAGAGCATATTTTAAAGTATGCATAAAGAGAACCCTTTTGCTTATTCTCTCCGGTTAACCTTAAACAAATATTTATTTAATGAATGCAGGTTCTGCACTTATGTGGTTGACCTGGCTTGCTGTATATGGTTTACATTCAGTGTATGCATATACATTATGTGTACATTACTAACTATTTTGCAGTAAATACAACTTGCACTTGCAGTTAAGGTTGTTAAAATGTATGGAACTTGACTGCCAAAAGTTAACTCAGTGTTAATGTTTGATTAATGACAAACTCACCACCGCCTGTCACTAATTAAGTGCATAAAGGCAGGTTTTGAGTTGAAACAGAATCAACAGTGGAGAACACTCACTTACAGCCCTGACCTCAACCCCATCCAACAACTTTGGGATGAACTGTAACAGAGATTGTGAGCCAGGCCTTCTCGTCCAGCATCAGTGCCTGACCTCACAAATGCTATATGGCACAAACTCCCACAAAAACTTCTTGTGGAAAGCCTTCCAAGAAGAATGGAAGCAGTTTAAGCTACAAAGGGGGGGACGACCAACTCTACATTAAAGTCTATGTATTTGAATGCAATGACGTTTAAGGTCCTGTTGGCGTAATGGCCAGACGTCCCAAAACTTTTGTCAATGTTGTGTATCATGGTTTTCATCTATTTTGTACAGGCATGTTCCTCACCTCTAGATCCAACAGTCCTTCCTCCATGTCTCTGAAGCTGCAACTGGCGTCGTGGATCACATTATCATCCTCAACGCTGTTTTTGTGGCTCAGAACACACAAACAGGTTCCTTCTGCAGAGGCTTCTGTCAGACAGTTATGCTAACGTTAGCTTGACTAGCACAACGGTCCAGAGCTTATTTAAGTTTAATTCTCCGTCCACATATCTGAGTTACCACTTCCAAATAAAGCAGCTGTGTGTCGGAAAATTAAGAATTAACTCCCCAGATTGCTTATTTCCACAGCTGTCTAAGCTAGCAAGCTAACATGAAACTTAACCAGCAAATGACCACTAAACAACTAAAACAAACCCCACAATATATGCCACACACAAGTAGTCACGCTGTAAAATGGCTTGAATAGGAGTACTGTGACCTTACTACCTTTATTTTTGTAAGCCATGTTAATGCTGTAGAGATGATTGAGAAGAGCCTAGGCCCATAAAGGTCATCAGAGGCCACGTCTAACTTGAACCTTATTGAACTTGAGACTTACAGTGTGGACAAAATTATTGGGACACACTTGTTTTCCATTATTTGGGCTCGACCCCTTACTAAAAATGAAGGACAATCTTGATTTACCAGCATTTCAGCAGAGCCCTGACCTCAACCCCATCGAATACTTTTGAGATTAATTGAAAGAGATTGTGAGTCAGGTCTTCTCGTCCAACATCAGTTCCTGACCTCATAAATATCTACAGAATGAATGGCCACAAATTCCCACAGAAACTCCAAAATCTTGTGAAAAACCTTCCAAGAAGAGTGGAAGCTGTTGTAGCTGCAGTCTTTGTATTTGAATACAATGCCATTACTGTCCCTGTTGGTGTAATGGTCATGTGTCCCAATAATTTTGTCCATATTGTTCATGATTGTTTACAATATTTGATTGAAAAGATCAAATGTGAATAAAAAATTAATGAATTGACTCGTCTATGTAAACTAAAACATGGGCCCATTTACAGGCATTCAGTGTGTAACTTTTTTTCCTTTTCTTTATTTTTTAAAGTTATGACCCAGCCCACTGTGTTCACAAAGATTTTCCCCATCAGACGTACCAAAATCTTGCAGCATTTTTCATTTTTACATAATTTAAAAGCAATATAAGTAGTTAAAAATACTTAACGCTACTTTATCCCTGAAAATACACCAAACTCCTTCATTTGAACTAAATTGCCATTGATTTGTGAAACCAACCCCTACATTTTACCTTAAATATTGATTAAGGCATGAATGTGAAAGCCATTCTTAAATTTAAGGTGCTAATTTAGGAGGTTCTATTATTTAAGGTACAAATTGAAAAAAGGGGAAAATTCAGTAGTTTTACCCCTTAATCTGTGCACTTTCCCCATAATTTTAGGGGCTAAAATTAAGGGGTTTGGTCTCGTAGTGCTTAAAGTGACTCTAGCTACTTGTTTTTTGTTTTTGGGCCTAGTTGTTAGGGAGATGCCCCTGTTATGAGAAGTTTGTGGGTTCAAATCCCAGGACAGCTAGTGGCACCACTGAGGCACCGTCCTCACACACAGCTCCCTGGGCGCAGTGTTCCTGGCTGCCCGCTGCTTCACTTGGTGAATGGGTTAAATGCAGAGAAAGAATTTCACACTATTCACACTGTGTGCTGTGGTGTGTTCACATGTGACTACAAGGGGCCATTTTACTTTATATTTGCCCAGCTTGTTTGGAAGGCATCAGCTCTAGATCTGGATTTCCAATTACACTGTTAGCTATAATCAATACCGAACATTTTAAACCGCTAGAGCTGTAGTGAATCTAAATAGTCACCTCTCATCAGTGTTTAGGAGTTTAGAAGCAGTGCAATAAATATCCAACGGATCCATATGTGGGTGATTGTTATTTGACTGATCATGTCTGACTAATATGATCATGAATCATGCTTTTGTTTCATTTAACATTTTTTTCTCTCATTTTATTCTCGACAACTACTCTTACATAACAATCTTAGTAAAGTTTAAAATAAAAAAGCAGAATCATTTTCAGAGTTACAACAGTTTTTTATCTCAAATCTTTCTCGCATGTCTATCAGCACACTTGAGAGTTAAATACATTTTTAATAACAGATGGGGTTATAAGAAAACTGCCACCAATCTTAACAGTTCACATTTAAAATGCAATATATTCAGCAGAATATTACAAATGTTGAAGACTGGCAATAGGCATGTGTCACTATTGTCCAGATATTTTAAAAAAGGTGGGAAAAAAAACAGTGAAATAAAAATAAAACTTTTCATTTTATGGAGGCAACCTGTATGTCACAAAATGCTTAAATCTATGGGTCATTCTATAAAAGGGGTTCAAAATTAGTTTTCAAATGGGTAAATATTAATATAGAGGTTTTTTTTATATATATTTTATGGCTCATGCTAAAATTTCTCCAGACATACTATTAGATGTACTACTGAACATTTTGTCAATACGGCTACATGCAAAATTCACTCGTCTTCATTTTGGACAGATTTCGCTTTTTGTCTATTCTGTTTTGAGATTTGCTTCAGTAGTGACTTTTTTTTGTTTTCTTTTTTTTAAAACTATTTTGATAGACTGTAGGCAAGACTACAGCAGGTATTGAAAAAACCTGGCTTAAAAATGTAAATGAACAAAATGGGTAGCATTACTATCACAGTTTTGACTTAGAAATGTAGAGATTTATAAAGGTAACAAGTTCATTAAACTATCGTTTTTACCGTAAATGTATAAATTGTAGCTAAAGTGCAGCATGAAGTTAAAGCAATTCTATAAAAATGACATGCTGACATTATTCTAACTTTCATTTGAACTACTTATGTAGGATGACCCATATACTCGTCATTCAGTAAGGAAATTAATAACTGAATTTCATACAAACTTGCCACACGGAACATGAGATCTTGCTTTGATGGCTTCATGTATGGTTCTCTAAACCTGTGACTGCTTCTTAGCCACCATTAATATTAATAGGGACTCCCACAAAACACTTTAGACAACTCTGTAGCAATGACAAAGTCTTCTCAATGTCTTATCTTTCGTGTAGTAAAATATCACAATGTGCACCAAGGCATAAAATGACATTTTTTACCACATCAAGATTTTCTCCTACTGTTGTACTGTTGCACAGCACACATAAGAATCTTGTGAGATGTGAAACAGTTTACACCACACCAACAACCTAACAAAAACTGGTCACTTCAAATAAAAGGGGAAAAAAAGGTGTCATTGTGTACCATGCATTAACTCTAGTGAGACTGTCTGTGCCCCTACTGTGATCTGCCCACTAGGACCAAACCTACTCTATACACATATAATATGTAATATCAAGATTTTTCAGATCATCAGTTTCATCACTGCAGTATAAATAACTCTTGAAAACATACATAGTATACCTTGAGTTTGTGTTGTATGAGTTTTTAAAAAATCCTCCAAACAAATCTTTCATTTACAAAAAAAAACAGCAGATAGCATCTAATGACAGCACTTATTAGCTGAATTCTGACTAAATAATAAATCGATTTAAAATAACAAGCTCAAGTTGCATAGTTAAGATGTTAAAGTCCAGATTAAGTTTCACAGAAATAAGACCAATGACAGAGGACAGCTGGTTAGAGGGGTCAACTAAAGAGTGTTTCGAGATTTGTATTAATAGCAACATTTTAGTGTTTCGTAGCAAAAAGGGTCTACACTATACCCCTTAATGCTATATAGCTTTTTAATACAGATGTATGGTTCTTGAACATCTACCCCTGGAAGAATTCCTCCAGGGCTTTTATTAATCAAAGTAAGAAAAAAAATCATATTTTCCTCAGAAAATGTAGAGCACCAAAAATATTATTGGCAAAGTAGAAAAGCTCTGTTTAAATGAACTTTCTTAAGACAAGCAGGTACACAGAGCTCGGCATATCAAGTGAGGGAAGATACCAAATCTAGATACCAGCATCTAAAATGGTATGGAAACTTTGATCTTAGACTGATAAGTTTGTTAAACAAAACAAAGACATACTGTCTTTCATGGATTACGTGTAGAGTGCTCGACTAAGATTCCACCAATGGTGTTCTGCTTAGAGCTTGAGGCACTGAATCCCACAACGAAAGCTGACCAAAACACCTGGATTACGCATACCATTAAAAGTGCAGTTTTAAGTAATTATTTGGTGTCTAAGTGCATAGATGTCTTCTCACATTGATATAAAATGGCTTATTTGTAACTTTCATGTCATACACTCCTGAGCTGTCTCACTGTCTCTTGGTGTGCATCAGGTTGTAGTGGCTCCGCATATCTTTGCGGAGGCGGAATTTCTCCCCGCACACACCGCAGATGTACAGGTGAACATCCATGTGTTTTTCCAGGTGTTCCCCATTTGGAAAGATTTGGAAGCACACCTGGCAGATGGTCTCTCCTGCCGACAGGTGAGAGATCATGTGGCGCACGTGGTCGTGCTTGAGGAAGGTGCCCTGATCGCAGACGGGACAGACGTACCGAGCCATACCTTTGTGCATGTCAGTGTGCAGCCGAAGCTGCCTCTCCCGTAGGAACTGCTTGCCGCAGGTCTGGCAGGTGAACTGTTTCTCCTTGGTGTGCACGGTGTAGTGCTCCCGCAGGTGGCACCGTTGGTAGAAACCTTTGCCGCAGATGGCGCAGAAGTGCTTGCGCCGGTGGTCCGGTTCACCGCTGTCTTCCATCATTGCAGGCCGGAAGGGTTCCTGTTCAGGGCAGGACAGCGTGTGCTCCACGGCCAGACTTTCAGTCTCGAATATTAAGCCACAGAGGGGACATCGGAAACCCAAGTCAGCGCCTTCCAGCAAGCCCTCCTCCATGGCTTGGCCTTCCTCAGGCAGTGGAGAATCCTCACCTGGGGAGTCTGTCTCCACACACTGAGGCTCCCCGCAGCGCTCAGCGTGCTCCTGCAGCTGCCTGCCCTTGATAAGCACTTGACCGCACCTTCCGCAGGCACATATATGTCCCATGTGGTTGGAAATGTAATGAGCAGACTGGTCCTCCTCAGTCAGCAAGGCTCCACACAGCTCACATGGAGTGGAATCCCCATCTGGCTTTTCCTCTTTGATCCTGGGCTCATTTCCTTCCAAACTAGACTCCTTACTCTGGACCTCTAGGGCACTGGCGGCATCATCCATGGCGGACCCTCCCGCCTCTTCCTCACTGTCAAATCTCATATGGTCTGCAACGTCAGCTTTGAATGTCCTGCGTCGGACCTTGCAGCTCCCCAGGCTATGGTTGCCCACCTGGACCACTTTGATGTTTTCCATCTCTGTGTCTGAATCTTCTTCCTGCTCTACTTTGATAGTTATATTCCTGGGCATGGCAGAATCACTGTCCATTCCTGTAGCAATGGACCTGATCACAGTTCCTGAGTCCGATTTGGTGTCAGACCAGTCTTCTTCACCCTTGCAAACTGATCTGTGTTCCTCCATTCCTTCAGAGGCAGAACTCTCGGCTTTGCTGGAGTCGTTGTCTGCCTTGCCAACTCTGGGAGCCTGGTAGGCCTTGCGGTTGGTGCATGTGAGAATGTGCTCAATGAGCAGCTTCTCACAGCTGAAGACAAAGCCACAGTCATCACATGTGTAAGTACGGCCGAACCGGGGCCGCTCTTTCAAGGTAGAGCTTCGGCCCGAGGTCCTTTTTCTCAAGTCACAAGGCTGCTCCACCAGATTGTCTGAATGTGTTGGAGTAAGTGTGAGGGCCACATCCTCAACAGGCCTCACAGTAGAGATGTTAATGTTTTGACGGGTGGCTGCGTTTGGAATCTTGGGCACATGCTCAGTATCGGCGGAGCTCGGCCTCCTCTGCTCAAACATGCGTACACCAAACATCATCTTGCCTCCCACAGCACTGGAGGAGGACGAGGAGCTAGACGACGAGGACGAGGCTGAAGAGGAGGGAGTAAGGTTGGACGTTCTGATGTCTCGGAGGTCCTCCAGAGAATCAGGGATGTAGTACATCTGCAGATAAGCCATGGAGGATTTAAGCTCCTCAAACTCAAAGTGGCCCACCATGATTCGGCCCAGGTACATGAGCTGCAAGATGAGGTCAAAGCATTCTGCGCTGATCTGCATGTTGCTGAGATCAAGACGCATCGTTCCCTGCTGGTCTCGAATGAACATCATCCTGAAGTAGGAGCTGCAGGCTGCCAACACAGCCTTGTGGGCCCTGAAGTAAGTGTCACCGATGGCAATACAGCAGTCACACAGGAAGCCCCACTCACGCTGGTTGTTAAGCTGCTGCAAGACATGCTCACTGTGACTTGGCCTTGCCATCACCCTGTGGAGGACTACGAAGGGAAAAAAAGCAGAGCTTGTATGATGCAATAAGACATTTCATGCATGCAGCAGTTATAAACAAAGCCTGTCAACAACTTATAAACTCATCTACCCAAAACTATATTATACTTATTTAAATAACTGACATTTGACTAATGAATGTCACAAGAACAATACCAGTCTAATTTAACAGGTACTCAGAGTGTCTATAATCACAAATTAAAGGTGCTTCAAGTGTCATTTTCAATGTCTTGTACTTTTCATGCATAAATGTGGCAAATAGTTATGAAAGGCATTCCATACTGATACTATGAGTGAATTAGTGGCATATTACACCTGTTGTAAAGCTTGAAAAGGTGTGATGTCTCAGAAATTATTATTTATACATTTTGAAATCCTATCGTTTAGTATTCATGATTTCTTCATAAAAATGTATTAAAATGTAAACATATGTGACAGTAGTTTTACATCAAATGCTGTCCTGGCAGAAATTACAGTCAGAAAAGCAGTGGTGATATGAATCAGATGAGTCATTATTATATTGCGACAAATTTATCATTGGACAATTTTTTTGCCCAAAAACATAATTCTAAATCCATTCAGGACTGGGAGAGTGGGACTCTGAGAGCAAAATTTTAAACCAAAATACTCCAGAACGATTGTTAAATCTTAACAGCTTAATTGCACAGAATTATGTAAAAACATATGACCAAGACTGTATTTGCATTTATGTAGAAGATTTACTTTGAGTATGTTGGGGAGGAGTCATAATTATATATGATGCATAAATGACATACTGTATATTTATGTGCAAGATACAAATATATCCAGGCTTTCAAGTCTATGTATATATGTTCCTTAGAAGTCTATATAAACTAGCGGTTAGGGGTTGCCACCGCGATCAGAAGGCCTGGGTTCGAATCCCAAGACTGCTAGTGGCAACCTTGAGTAAGGTACCGTCCCCACACACTGCTCTCCAGACGTTGTGTCACTGGCTGTCCACTGCTTTACTTGGTGAACGGATTAAATCCCGAAGAAAAAAAAAGTGGTGCGTTCTTTCTCAAAACTAAATTTTTTTTGGCTCATTTGAAATAAAGGCAAACCAGTAGAATAAAGATATCTATGCACCTTATAAATCTACATAAACTCATTATAAATGTGTTTTTACACTATTGACAGTTGGTAAAGTCCTAATTATATATAAAGCATAAAATACATGCTGCATATGTACTAGATATTTTTTTATACTACTGACGATCTACTTCAGTATATAAAATGTATAAAAACCAGAGATTTTTATCTTGTTTGAAATAAAGGCAAACCAGTGGAATAAAGATATCTATGCACCTTATATATCTATATATTGTTTCCATTTTTTTACACTGCTGACAGCTGGAGGAGCCACAATTACATATAAAACATAAAAGACATGTTGTATATTTATGTACAAGATACAAATTTATTCATACACCTCAGAAAACTATAAACTCTGTGTATGGTTATTTTACACTATTGACAGCTGGAGGAGTCATATATATAAAGAATAAAATATGTGCTGTGTAGTTATGTACAAGACACAAACTTATCATTGCACCATAGAAATATATATATAAACTCTATATGAGATTTTTACAGATCTCATTTGAAATAAAGGCAAACCAGTATAATAAAGAGATCTATATAAAAGCTTATTTCACACTACTTGGAGGAACCATAATTATATATAAGCATAAAACACATACCGTATATGTACAAGATACTCTCCATACGTTTTTTCTTTACACTATCGACAGTTGGATGAGTCATAATTACATTTAAGCATAAATTCAATACTGTATATGTACAATATACTGCATATACATTATTTTTACACTACTGACAGTTGAAGGTGTCATAATTATATTTAAGCATAAATGCATACTTAATATGTATAATCTCTAAGATTTTTTTACACAATTGACGGTTTACTTCAACATATAAAACTTTCTCATGACTACAAACCCGATATTATCTCATTTGATATAGATATAAAGATATCTGTATTTTGTGTTTACTTGTCTCTGCCAGCTCTGTACTTTCACTATTGGGCTAAATCCGAGAGGCGTTATGTCCCGCCCCTTTGTTCTAATTGGTCAGTTCCTAAACCAGACTGGTGCGGGCGTCGTGGCTGTCAATCATCCCGCACTGAAAAAAAAAAGAAAAAAAAACTAAAAATCCAAACTCGGCGTGTGGAAATGGCCCGAGAGATCGATCCGGAGGGTCCAGAAACAGACATCGGGGCCGGAAAGAAGCGAAGAAAACGCGTGGCTGGAGCAACATTAAAGCCGTGTTTCCCCTCTGTCCGCCTGCTTTCTCCCGCACGCCCCGCACGGAAGAAGAGCCCCCTCTCTCCAAGCTAACGCTACTGTCTACACCCGGACCAGGCCACGAACACTCACCCGCACCCAAACTCGAGTCCGGACTCGGAACCGCGGGCTCTCGGCCCTCTTCTCTGGCCCAGACCGCGGGAGGAGAGTCGGCAGGACAGGGGAAGAGCTGAGTTCGCCCCCTCGGCTCTGTTCGAGCAGCAGCTGCAGCAAGAGTAGCAGGAGGGATGAAAGAACTTCCGCACAGACGGTTCACGAGTTTGCGCACGCAAACACACACGCAAATGCGAGTGAGAGAGAGAGAGAGAGAGAGAGAGATGGGAAAAATGCAGCCCGCCCCAATGCAACCATGCAGCAGCGAACATGCTACCATACATGAAATATACACAGCTGACTTCTCTCCCTGTCCCTACCACTCACTCTCGTCACAACAGAGAGAAGAAAATAATAGATAGATAGATAGATAGATAGATAGATAGATAAAGAAATAAAAGTAAAAACTTTTTA
>JBBPDB010000153.1:3621742-3645724 GCA_037974465.1 Brachypetersius altus
ACAACATAGAGAAGAAAATAATATATATATAGATAGATAGAGAAAGAAATAAAAGTAAAAACTTTTTACCAAGGAGGATGTGTATATATGTATATATATATATATATATATATATATATATACACATAATTCAAGTCTAAATAATTCACAAAATAACAATTGGTGGAAAGAACAACTCAGTATAAAATACACTGATATATACACAAATACATGCATATTTGTATAAATATACACATTTTGTTTAGTTTTATCTATAAATGTTTTAATGTATTTCATGTGTTTCAACTTATATTTTATATTCTTTTGTCTCTGTGTGACTTTGCAGTCATGGCATAAGCAATCAATAAAGTTTTCTAATTCGGGTTCTGAAGCTTGTTCATCATTATGGTGCCTGAGAATAAACTTTTATTATGACTTTTATTATTTTATCACATTTTTTTCTTAATCTGTTCAAGCACGCGCTCGTTTTCGACTCGTCTCTGGATTTTCTTGCGCGATCTTGCTTGCAGAACGACGTGAAATGATACAATTTTAGTATTTGATCTTCTGTTCGTCTGGGCAGACGCTTTAATGTACACTGCGGGTCACGTGACTCGAGCCCGAGCCAGTCGGACGCATAGGAAGCAGCACGAGAGCATAAGAGCGCCTGTCTGCAGCGGCGCGTGCGAAATAATCATAATAATAATCGTCGTCATAATAATAATATCCAAAAAAGCGCGTTCACGCACATAGGCGGTAAGACTGCGGTTTTTTGCGTCTTTTCCTCTTTTCGACATGCATGCATGCTTTTTTTGTGGGATGCATGGAAGGCGAGCCCCTTCTTCCTTCGACAGATGTGTGAAAAAATGAATGCGATGCTGTCTTGGGTGGTGGGAGGCAAAAGCCAAAAGCACGAGGGCTTGTGTGGCTGATAAATGAAGCTCAGTTTTTACAACACCTAGTGCACCGATTGAAGGTTTGTGTTTGTGTGTGAGAGAGGGGGAAGGTGCTTTTGTGCAACGCCGGGCATGCATGCGTTTTTTCCAGCTTAGTAACATTTATGAGGAGAGTCAAGCTGGCCAACCCACTCCACTTCACCACGAACAATAAATGTGCCCTCGATCTGTGGAGCAGGCCTGGCTGGGACTCTCAAAAACAATCCATGAAGCACCTCACTCATATCAGTTATTGTGAGTTGCAGGGAAATGGCAGGATTTCCATGCTGTTCCTGATCTCGAGCGTTTGAGTGTGAGTAGTAACAGGCGAATCCAAGCTCAGACGTGTAGCCTCAGACGTCAGAGTGGCTGGGACAATCCCATCCAGATGTAAACATCTGGCCTAGGTTTCCTCCAAAATGGGCAGAAGGCTTCACTCATATTCTCCACTAGAGGTCGCTCTGCCTTCTCCTAGGTTTACTCAGTGTACAAAAGTCTTTATTTTTTTGCTTTAAGTCGTCTTGTTGGTGAAAGACTATTATACGTCTTATCTTTGGCATATTGAATAATTTAAAGCAAATATATTGGAGGTGCCTAGATAAAGGTGGCCCAGCCACTCAGCATCCAGCACCAACAGTGTACTGATCAGTGTCTGATCATCTGGAATCGCCACCCTCATTTCTTCAGTTTGCTTCAAAAGAGCCAGACTTGCTTGTGTTTTTTAAGTTCTCCAGGCTGTAGTTCTCCAGGCTTCCCAAAGGACTTTCAGAGTTCTCCCATTTCCAGTCCAGTCCCTGAACCTGACCAGTTTCAGAGGAATGTTTTTGTTTGCTAAGTGACCTACGTATGAATCATTCCAGCAGAACAAAGACCATCTAACTGGTTCTGAACCAGTGAAGAACCAGGAGCAGATGATTCCAGATGATCAGGCGGTGATCAGTATACTGGTGGTGCTGAATGCTGAGTGGTTGGAACATTTGTTTCCATTTCTTCTAATGAATCGACACAATATGCCAAAGTTAAGACAGCTTGACCGACATAAACTAGTATTTTTGCACCAACAAGATCATTTGAAGCAAAATATAAAGAAATGAAGGGAGGCTCAAGACTTGGCACGGTAATATACATGCTGGAAGCTCATTCATTCTATGTTAGATGAGTGTTCCTCAGTATTTCTATGCAGGTCTCAGTACTTTTCCATGTTCTTTTTGTCTATGCAGGTTCTTAGGTTATTAAAGGAGGTATCATGGACGTGTCCAGCCACAGTCTGTTCCTCCTGCAGCAGCTGAATGTCCAAAGGGAGTTTGGGTTCTTGTGCGACTGCACAGTGGCCATTGGTAATGTGTACTTCAAGGCCCATCGGGCAGTGCTGGCTGCCTTCTCCAACTACTTCAAGATGATCTTCATTCATCAGTCCAGGTCAGCCAAACTGAAAAAGATCTCCTTGGTGTCCCTGCTGACATAAGCTCATAGGAGCACATTTGCAAGATGATAAGATTTGCCTGTTATTACAATAGTATTACAAGAAAATTCAAAATACTTTTTCTGACTGTATACCAGCAACATGGTATATACACTGTCACTTTTCAGAACAAAACCCTGCATCTCCAATTTTGTTGTTTTACATTTGACCTCATTTGAAAACACAATTGATCAAAATTACATGGTCACCAAGCCAGTAGAAATGGTCCAAAATGATTCGAAATTTTACTTGCCTTTCATTTTATCCTCCTGTCTACTTATAATTTTGTGCAGGGTTATGTACCCTTGACCATTTTCACTTGATCATTTCCCAACCTTATTTTATCCCTTAGAATGAAGTAGACTGTTCATCCCACGCTGTTCCTCATTCAAAAACGCCTGCTAACGTCAGTATTAGAAATGTGGGGTTAGACTACTGTGGGCCAAATAGGCAGCTATATTGAAATGAGGTTTCTGTGACATCAGAAAATAGTGAATTGGAAACAGGCTGTTTATGCAACTAAGTTTCCATATATATTTTTATATGGTCTTGGGACTGAAAGATACACCTTGATACTTTAACACTGTTTAGGTATTGTATAAAACTGATTCATAAAAGTGAGGGAAACTTCAATTTTCCATGATATGGGCCCTTCAAAATGAAATCATGTCACATTAGAATAGATTAAAAGTTAAGGACATGTCTCCCTCTCAAGTTACTCACTTGGAGATTCAAGGATTTGTTTCAACAGCTTTCTGCTGTATTGCCTCAGAGAGAAACAGTCTAAGTGGTCAGTATTTGCAGGATGAAAACATGCAGTATACTAGCTGAGTGTTTCCCGATTGTTTCCCAATGTTCAGTGAGTGTATTAAGATCCAGCCCACGGACATCCAGCCAGACGTCTTCAGCTACCTGTTGCACATCATGTACACCGGCATGGGCCCCAAGCAGCCTGTAGACCAGGGCAGGTTGCAGGACGGCATCAAGTTCCTTCACGCGTACCAGCTGTGCCGCAAGGCA
Source organism: Brachypetersius altus (assembly GCA_037974465.1). Classification (NCBI taxonomy): domain Eukaryota; kingdom Metazoa; phylum Chordata; class Actinopteri; order Characiformes; family Alestidae; genus Brachypetersius; species Brachypetersius altus. The sequence continues at coordinate 3,625,139 of JBBPDB010000153.1, forward strand.
AGTGAGGGTGGACCTGATGCCTCCTCTGACTCCATCCGCATGTCCAACCTTTATGGCATCCAGATCTCCTCCCAGTTAGGTGCTAAAGAGTCTTCAGGGCTGAAGGCAGCAGGCGGATCACGGAACACCGAGGATGGTTGCTCCAGCACCCGCGCTGATCGCTCTCATAGCAGTCGGCCCGCTTTGGCTGTGGGGCTGGAAGGGCTTTCATCAGAGCGCCCGTCCTGCACCCTTCGAGCTGTCTCCTCTGTGGCCTCAGGGGACGATTCAAACTCCATTTCGGCCAGAATCAAGCAGGAGAGGGTGGAGGAGGAGGAACAGGAGGAGGGAGAGGAAGAACATAAGGCACCCGGTTCTCTCCCCTCAACCCAGGGCAGCCCTTGTCCGGCAGCTCTCTTCAAGGACGGTCCGTTAGCCCTGCTGTGCCCACGCTGTGGTGAACGCTGTCTGTCCCCTGAGGGCTTGCAGGAGCATCTTTTCAGCCACTCGGCCTGCACCCTGGAGCCCTCGATCAGTAGTGTTATGGAAGGGGGACCCTCTGAGGATGGAGGTGGAGATGGCAGGGGACCGGAAGAGAGACGAGTCCAGAAAGAGCGAGTGGACGGTGGCACTTTAGAGGAAGCCTTGCGGCAAAGCCAGGCTCTGGCTGACGAGTTGGCGGCCGAGTTGAGGCGGGGTGGCAGCAGCCCAACCGCAGGTTTCACCCGCAAAAGGAAAATGGCCTGCGCTGTCTGCAACCTGCGCTTCTCTCACAAGAGTCAGCTGCAGGAGCACATGTTTGCCCATGTGGGTAAGCCTCTGCGGTACCACCGTTATGGCCGATTCTGTGGCCAGCTCCTCCATGGCTGCGAGGGACCGACGGACATCACGGCGGCAGCCACAGCCGAGGAGGCTGTCCGGGACGCTCAGGACAACGGCAGCTCATGCTACTCTCTGGACTCTGAGGTGTCTCAGGAGAGTGTGGATGCTGTGACTGTGGAGTGACACAATGCTGTTTGATGGACCCCCCCATCGTTAACATGCAATCTCCACTCATCTTTGACCTCAGACACTTTTTTGTCCTGTCTCATGTAACCCCTGTCAGTATCTTTCAGTTCAAGAAGTGCTGTTTTAAGCCCCCTCTGTTTACGAGTTCAGTGTTAGTGTTCATTCTGTTGTGGCTTGTGGATGTAACTGGGCATCGCTGGACTGAAGAGCTAGGTGTTGTGTTTTGTTCAGTAATACTGTATTTTCTAAGACTGTCATGCACAAAAACCAGCACAAACAATGAATCTGAATAAGATTTCTGATTACGGTCACATTGTTGTAAAATCTGCAGAAGTACAGAACTGTTTTCTTAATGTTTTGTAGCCAATAGCTTGAACTCACATTCACGAAAAATCCACCCTAAAAAACATGAGATTAATCCTCTGTGAAATCTGGTTCAGTGCCTTAGAAATACTTGCCAAGTGACGCTAAAAGCACTAAAAGCACTTAGCCCAACCGAATCTGGTCTGCGGTGAATCACAAAAATAGCATTCCTTCCCTCATTGTACGGTATGTTAGTGTTGCCACATTAGTATAGTGCCTAATTTTGTGAAATGCTCTAAGAACTGGACTAATGTTATGAAAGAATGTGTCCAACTGGTGCTTTGTGCTTAAGTGATTCACTCTAAAAGAAATAGTTAAAGGTTACCCTGTATGGAACTGTAAGTAGTCAAAACCACTTTACTTGGCACCTCATCACATAAACAGAAATCTTGCATAATTGGTATTATGTGGTAATGGCACTAGAAGTGAAAATATCTCCTTATAATAATGTCGAAGTTCAAGGGCGCTGCAGTAACATCGCTGGCTTTGTCACCGAAACCACGCTGTCTTAAAGGTCAGCCATCATCAGCGCTGGTGGAGAAATGTGTGATACATGCTATGAGCTGACCTTTAGGTCCCTAATGCAATGGTAAATCAACGCTAAAGATGACTTGCGTCAGGAAGGTGCACAGGCCAGATTTTGAGTATTTATTGAACGCTGAGGAAGAGGTCAGTGTACTGTGATGAGAAGTTTTAAATGGTCTCTTTCTGACTTTTATTTTATCGGCACTGCGTAACGTTGTGTAATACTGTGTTCTGATTATTTTTTTAAATAAATGGCATTTTCAGTGAAGCACATTTGTATTTGAACTGCAGTAACAATGAACAATGAGCCGTCACAGTGAACAATCTTTGACAATGTTTTGTCTGAACACTTTGAGGTTATGACCCCTTTCACTTTTAGCACTAGAGGGCAGCACTTGCTTTGGGAGTTGAAGATTTTTTTCAATGTTGTTAGGGCTAGGATGCTGAAAAGAAGCGGAATGAAAAGGAAAAAAAAAAGGCAATCACCATTCCCTTCTAATCCAGGAACAAGCAGCCAGTCCACCCCAAATGCTCTGAGGAGTTGGGCCCGGGAGCATTTGGGCGTGAAACATTTTACTCTATGGTCTGTATTTAAATATGAATGAACATGCTCCACAGGAAGATAAAAGACTTCTTTCCCTATCTACTCTCCCCACAAATTTCCCTTTATTTAAACACCCCCCTTTGAATTATTCCTGTGGGTTCGGCATCCACACAAATGACGATCAGCTGGAGAACATACGAGACATCTTGTTTCATACACAACAGAAGGTTCCTGGGAGTTAAAAACGTGCTTGTGCAGCACTGTAATATGTGGGTTATCCATTGCTATAGAAACTAGACTTATGTCCCAGCGATATGAAAGATAATGTCACATTCTGGCTAAAAATATGAACTGTGGGACAAATAATGAAATAAACTGGTTATGAATTGCACGTTTTTGGCAGATTTTGCCTACTCTAACATATGGGACCTCCCACAGCCTCGAGTACTGGTGTGATGGACAAAACCTCAATCGCAATATATACTTCTTTTGCAAGGACATTTATTATATCGACATCACCATTCGAAAATCATTACATAAATTACAGGTCAATATGCATGACAGCGGTAGTTGAACAGTTCGTGTTCCCTTATAAATGGCATAGCCATGCATAATTAAAATGCAATCAATACAATGCTAACTCATCTAACACGGATCACTGAAGAAAGAACATTGATTTTTCATACAGCCACGAGGCCGAATGTATGCTCCAATAATAAGATTGTTGAAATAAATGTTCTTTGGATGCTGTGAGTATGGGCCGTGTGAATTAAGCATGGTCCCGATCTATCTGATTACTCTGCAGCTCCGCTGAAAGCTGTTCCATAGCCCCACTGATGGCTGCATGGACCAATGAGAGAGCAGTCTGCATCAGTAGGATCTCTGAACACGGACTATTGCTGGTACTGTGGTCCAAAATCTGTAACGTGTCTTTCGCCATTCTCTTCACCGTGAATGGACGACAGGAGCCGTTCATTGAAACAAGTGGTGAAAGTGTATTAGGCTGTTGAGTGTCATTCTCCACTGGTTCATGGTCTTCTTCATCTGATGAATGAACATCTTCTATTGTAATAACTGGTTTGCATTTGACTTCGTTCTCAATTGCTACAATCTTATCTAGGTCATTTATGACCACCACATTAGCAATACATGGGGAGATCCCATTAACACTTGTGTCTAAATCACACTCATTAATACATACTGGGGGGGCCGCAGAGTCTAAGAGTCCATCAGGTTCTGATAGCTCACTAATCTGCATCTTTGTGTCCTCTTCATTTTTTACGTTTGAGTGAAGGTATCCGCAAGCATCCTGATCTCGAGAGCGTCCTTGTTCAACTTTCTCAAGATTGTTCAAGTCAACGTTCACCTCCACACTCAGTGTAACCGTCTCTTTTCCCTCTTCTTTGTGCTCCAGATATTCTCCAGGACAGCTTTCCTCAAGGATTCTTGCCATGTCCTCATGAATCTCACTTGATCCTTTCATCTGCTCATCCATGGTTTTATCCCCAGATGGCTCTGGAGCACAGTAATCAGACTGATCAGCAGCAGAGTTGGATTTTTCCAGACTTTTTTCAGAGGTAATTTCAAAAAAAGTGGAATTGTCTTGCCCTGCACTATCCTTTCCTTCCTTCTGATTGTTGCTGGATGTTACCGCAAGTCTCTTGAAAATGGGCCACATTCGAACACGAAACTTTCTTTTTCCTTTCCTCGTGCCGTCTGTCTTAATGAGGTCTGCTTTACATCTTTCGGCTGCAACTAAAGAATCACCTGGAAGGGTCAGAGGTTCCTCGACACAGTTCTGATCTTCTCCATCCTCAGATGCATGATGTAACTGCTTTCTCCTCCTAACACACATGAGGGCAGGGAGGAAGAGCCTTCTAATAGTTGCTTTAGCTCTGCTTCTTTTCAGTCTACTCTTGCCATGGCATTCCTTGGCTTGGCTCGGCTGTGACCTTGAAAGTGCTTCTAAGGGCTCCTCTCTGAGGTCTTTGTGAGTTTCTCCTTCCTCTGCAGTGAAGGCAGGTTGAGGGCTTTGACTCTCTACGTCATGTGATTCGCACCCTGCTTCGTTGTCGCCTTGGTGCTCTTCTACCACATCGTTATTTTTGTCTCGCCGTTGCTTCCTCAAAGCTTGAGCATCTGATTTCTTCTTATCCTGTTCTGGAGATTTGGTTTTGCCCAGAAGAAGTCTGGGTGGACCTGTTAACTTTCTTTTCAAGCCTACCTTCTCTGGGATCTCTGCTGAGCTGGTCTCCTCTGGTTCCATTGTTTGTTAAAAGAGACAAGACCTGTCTAATGGAATAATGGACAGAGGCAGCTTTCATGGAACTGTTATTTAGAGGTGGTGGCTTTCATGCTCATGGAAGGTCAAATCTCCAGAAAGTTCTGTAAAGCAAAAACAATCAATACAGCATCATTAGTGTAGGTTGTTAGTCATTACAGAATATTACATTACAGTGTAATTTTAGAATATCTGTGGGTATAAATATCAGATTTTTACTCAACAGATGAATTCACTTCTTGCCTAAACTCCAATGATTTTCCAACAGGGTTAGAAGAAATTTCGTACACTGCAGTGCATGTTTGTAATTACCGGAATGAAGCTCACTGCAATAAAAAGACAATTTAAAAAGTCTCTAAAATAATGCTCATGCAGAGGCAACATCTGCACTCTGAATTTCTTAACTGGACATCTAAGATTTCAAGAGAAGATTGTTTTCATTACATAAACACTCTTAAAACATGTACAACAATGTACATTCAGTGATGCCATTGGAGTCGCCTAAAGAACCATTTTTGTCAATTACATATGCAAATGTGAATCTGTTGTTAGGAATATAATTAACCTTAGTCTTTCTGAGGGGGTAGGATGTTGTTACCCCCCTCCCCACATTGCTGTTAATGAAATGAACCAGCATGAAAATTTGTTAGCTAATTTCACAGTAAGTGTTGACAGTGTTCTCATCCAAGTGTGTTAAACCCAATGGCACTACATTAGAGGCAGTTTGAAAAGGAGAAAACATGTGTTAGCCTTCACCATCCTAGTGTTGCTGGAATTGCGGGTGGAACTGGACAGAAGAAAATTGGGAGAAATGCAAAGAAATATATACACATATCTAACGCACATAACAAAAATGGTTCTGTAATGAACAGTATTAATATTAATATTCTAGCACCCTTCTTTTGATGAGGGAGAAGGACAATGTCAAAGCTTGTAGACATCATTTTAAAGAGTTTTTGAGCTACTAATGGGACTCCCAGACAGTTCTAGAATAATAACATAGTTTTAAACATAGTTGTTCTAACTATATCAACCCACTATAAATAATATGTCTATAGTCTTATTCCTAATATTAATTAGTCATTAATACCCTTGCCACAGTCATGTAGAACCATATCTCCAAACTCCAAGCCTTTATGTGGCTATCCTTTGAATTAAGCCAGAAAAAAGCATAAGTAATGCTTTGTTGAATAATTATTATGTGATTTTTTTCTGCAAAAGACAGAAAGAGATATTTTTTTTTCTGATCCCCGTGTGCTGCCTCCTATTTTAAGAAGAGAGCGACGGACTAGAAAGCACACGATTCTGTTGCCTAAGTTCCAGCCTGTGTTTACGAGAAAGTGGAGCGGAGCACATCCCTTAATGTTTCACTTTACAAAACATAAAAATATACAAAACAGAAGCACAAGTATTAGAAACCTACCTGTCTAATCCAGCACGTTTCCTAGTGTTTTGCTCCTGCTGGGAAAAGAAACGTTGGTGTTCGTCGGACGAGGGTGGTCTGTCAGTGCGAACACTCACAGCTCCTCCACCAGCTGAACGATCTCACACGCTCTAGCTTTGGAGGGATGCTGTTACCTAGAGGGCCAGGCTCTCATCAGTTTCCATAGCAACCGAGTGATTGACAGTTTATGATCTATGGCATCCAACTACGCAGTGATGCAATGGGCTTATCAGCTCGGAGACGGCTGACGTGACCACCAGGAGCGTGCAAGTTTTACTTTTCTAACATGCGTCCAGGAAAAAAAGTCATTAAAAATACATCACATGCACATTTATTTTTAAATGTCACACTTGCAGCATCATCCACCATGACACATGCATGAAACATGGAACATGTTTAATAATATGTCTGCCTGAAAAAGCTGTATGGTTCATACAGTACATAAGCAAGTATGTATAACAGACAGAGATCATAAAACATGCTATTTTTGGCTTTCAACAGAATGCATTAGATATTTAATAAATCAACAAAGTTAAGCTAGATATGACAGGTTGGACGAGATTTGATTGACATTAGTCCCGAGGGGTGGTCATAATCTCCTTTTAGCATAGCAGGGTTCAACGGAAATCTCACTAGCAACTCTGATGTTTGTAATTTTATGCAAATACAACCACACTTTAGACATTAGCTGCCAGTGTCATTTTAGCTGCTCACCACTGCTGGACCTGCTGTGCTGTGTGTGCCCCCAGGGCTCTTAATAGCAGGCTGGGCTTTTCAGCATTCAGGCTGTGTATTGTTCTTACACTGTGCCTGGAACAGGAACTGTACCCTCACAACCTCTCGTTCTTTGTATTTTTCCTTTTTCCCCATCCGCCCACATTATTTGGATGGAATTAGTAAATTAATTTGGTTAGAAAAGGCCTCCGTGAGGAATGGGTGCCTTCAAAATAGGCTTGAACTCTGCCAATAAGTTTTGCAAGCATGTGTTCTCTTGATAATCAAGACTACATTAGGCTCCACAATTACTTGATAAAATACTTGGCATCCTTGGTAGAGATGGTTTAAAATAAAAAAATGTCTTTGTTCTAAATTAGGTGAGGCTAACTCATCTTTAATTGAAGTAAAAGTAATTAAAAAACATAACCTTATGATAACACCACAGTCAACTAAATGTTCCACTGTACACCCTTCATAATTTGTATGAACTTCAAAGTAACTAATGTATGTTTTCCTTTTTAGTTTCTAAAACCACCCGACTGAACACCTGACCGTCTGTGATTTTCTGTTTCACTGGGGTGGTGGTGGCGTAGTGGGTAGGATACTTGCCTCTGGACCAAGAGGTCATGGGTACAAATTCTAGCTTCAGCAAAACCACCAATAGGTTCCTGAGCAAGACCCTTAACCCCAAGTTGCTCCAGGGGAGACTGTTCCCTGTAATTAGGGAATGGAAGTCGCTTTGGATAAAAGCGTCTGATAAATACCGTAAATGTAAAAAGACAAGGTGACAAATTCCTTTAGTCATTCATCAACACAGGGATTATAGAATACAAGAAAGAAACAACACAAGAGAAATCAGGAAATGGCTGTAAAAATAGCTAAATGATTGAAAATGTCCATATCCACAGTTAGAGGAATAATTCATAGGTTTAAAACAGTCCTGGCTGGACACAATTATTATCCACAAAAGAGAGAGGTGGTAAAAAAAGGCAAGGATTTCCAAATATTACAGTTGGAGATTTATAGCTGGTGTAGCATTTTTGGGTTAAGATAAAAAAATGTAGACACCATCTTCATGCTAGGAAAACGTGGAAGAGAGAAAACAGGTTTCTTTCATCTAACCACAAATAAAAGTCCCTAGAGTTTAATGGTCTCTACTAGAACTTTGACTAAACCTTGGTTTTAATTATAATTTGTAAATAGATGTTAAGGATTGATTTAATGCAAACATATATATACAGTGAAATATTGTGAAGGATCTGTGATGTATGGGGCTACTTTTCCACCAAAAGCCCCCGGACTTAAAATACCAGGTAACTGTAATAGAATTCTACCAAAAAGCTAAACTGGGTCATAGTTCCACCTTTGCAACAGGACAGTACTACAAAACATACCTCCAACTTCACACCAGAATGGTTCAGTGAAGACAAATGCAAGCTTTTGATGCGGCCATCCTGGTTCCCCGACCCAAACACAAATGAAAACCTATTGATTGACCTGAAGAGGAGAGTCCAAAATCTCATGAAACATCATTGGAGGAGACTCGTTGCTGTTATGCTGACAAAGAGACGTTGAATAACATGTTAATACTATGGGTGCCAGTTATTAAGACACATGGTTTTGTTAAAAATCTATAACTTTAAAAGAATAAAAACAGATTTGGAGAAGGTTAGATTTCACACTTCCGTTGTGAGAATGAGCTAATTAACCACGGACACGTTTTAAACCCAGTGACATTTGCGAGATTTTTTACCAAGGGTGCCGATAATTACAGAGCTAACTGTTTGTCTCACTTTTGCAGTTCAAATTCGCATCGTCTACATGCAGCGCTATTTCTGGCTCCAAGACTGACTGCATGCTCAATGTTCAGTGACACAAGATCCCAGAGGAGCGTAGAAAAAACTCGAATGTGCCCCGAACTGCCCTCCTGAAAGGCAGCACATAAACCCCTCTGGGTCGACCAGGGGACTGTTCATAGAATACTAAGCCATTGCAGACATAACCTTTCCACCTGTCTCCAGTACATTCAGCATGATTTTACAACAAATGAACAAACAACAACAAAAAAAAAAACACTGTAGTGCATAAACCTGAAACACTGAAAGCACTGAAAAACTGTGCACATTTACGCTACGTTTGCATAATCTATTGGTGTTGGTGAAACACTGCACGCCGTGAATGAACCTAACACTGAATCACTAACATGACTAGTAGATAAGAGCTGTTAGATGCACAGAGGTATTACTCATTTACAATTGAAGTGCAACCCGTCCCACAGAATGAAGAAAATCACTCAGTCCAGTAAATATTACATGATGACCAAAGCCAAAAGTGCCCGGTCTCCCCTGGAGGAAAATCACATTTCAGAATAAACGTCAGAGTGAACGATGGAACTAGGCAACATATTCTCTTTCTCCGAGACTCTTTTGCCTGCCTGGGTAAACAGCCCACTTTATTAAATAAGCACAAAACTAGGTGTCCAGAGAGCACATTAATCAAAAGTTATTAAAAATGTGCGGGAGCCCACAGAGATGGCGTTTTCTCGGAAGAAGGTCAACTTCAATTTTACATGGACAACTACAGGCAAGATGCATTATTTGCAATTGTGTTTGCTGCTACTGTGGGCTCCACCGAGGCTTTATATAAAGCTGCATACAGTAGATAAGCCTTCAAGTGTTACCTTACAGACACAAAATAAACTTAAGTCTGTTGTAATTTTCAAACGAATGGACAAGCTTAAATCAACCAGGACAACAGAGATTACTTTAAATGTTTAAGTAAGTCGCAATATTAGATTAGAAAAGAGTTTCCAGGGATCTCGGGTGGAGTCACTACCTTAGCATTCGCTCTGTTGTTGGAAGATCTCAGGTTTGATCCCAAAAATGCCAAAGGCATCCGTAGCTGGAAGTCAGAGGTTGTAGTTGCTTCACTTCAGGGTTGGTAAGACTACTGGTGGCTAGGATGGATGTTCCTCATCCTCCTTCATTCAGCTCAATGCCACCAAACATAGGCATCTCTTGGTTGACATGATAACACTCGTAGTTAGAGTTCTCCTTCAAGAGTGTTGAGTGTGACTGCCTTCATCTGATTGTGAAGAAGCATGTGCTGGCCTTCACCCTCTTAGCTTGGTAGCATCATCTGTTAGGAGGAGATGTAGCTGGTGGGTGTTGCTGACATTTACTAAAGGCACTTTTCCAAAAGCACACAGGAACCGTGCTTTACATGAACCACACCATGATGGCACAAAACTTATAGCACATTTTGATCTTCCAGTGAATCTCACCCCTTTAATGGAGTTTCTGATGTGCAAGCAGCGCAGTTCTGTCTCCACAGTGTATGCTGGTAATTGTTCCAAAGCAGTGTCAACGAGTCGTATGTTTTTCATTCAGAGTCGCTTTTGTTATTGTGGTCTTTTATTGTCTCTCAGCTGTCTAAAGAACTCCTAACCCAACTAAGTTGTTAGTGATGTCCTGGTACACCTTTGTGTTTCTCACAGTGTTAAAAATACATTTGGTAGATTCATAGAAAACCCTCCATGAAATGTATCTTCAGCCCAAACAGAGTAGTGCTAGGACTTAATCGACGTCCCAGTTGTTACTTTTTTAACAATAAAGAACAACAACAACAAAAAACTTTGGCCTCTTTCCATGTTGTGATAACATTTTGACCAATCAGGTACAGGTTACTTTATTTGTAAAGGAAAACCATTTGTTCGTGGTACGGCACGGTTTCTTGTGGAAGTGGAAAAGCGCCAAAGTGGAAACATCAATAAATAAGAAGAAAGTCCTTTGTGTTCTTTCTTTGAAAATCATTTTAGGTCAAAAGATTTCCAATTAGTTCTCAACAAAGACCTCATTAAAAGCTTTGATGTGTAATCCAGAGTTTATCTTCAGTCTAAATGGAGCTGAAGCAATGAGCAGCAGAAGCTGCAAGCAGTGGGATGGATATTGGATCTTATCTTTGTCAGCAAAAGTCAGAGTAGTAAAAATGTCCCCGAATAGCAAGTTCACAAGCTAAACAGCATAATATGTGCTATTAAAGTGTTCTTTAAAACCAGTGAATGAAGACCATGTCTGAATCACACTGAAATAGCACATAACAGTAGTAACATTTGGGGTCTTAACCCCAGTGAAAAGTCTCTACTGAGCTCTTCAGCTCACAGTGATATTTTTAGACTCCTCACACTCGGAGCTGCGGTTGGGGTTTGTGACAGACAGGTTGGATAATACAGAGAAGCGGTTAACGATGAATGCATTTTTCAGAGGAGGCGCTAAGGCTATTCTGAGAGCGGCCCCGTTTTACACGGAGTTGCCATTCATTTCAGTAACGGCATTCAGGCAAGAAAGCATTCACCTAAAAAGTTCTCAGAGCCTCCACTGAGATTTCACTTGTGTACTCTGTGTTTGTGTGGTGGGTATGGAAATGTTCACAAAAGTCTACAGTCACAGCAGCGGAACAGGGATGTTTTTGTCACAAAGCAACAATGAAAGCAACACTGGCACAAGGCAAAAACAATATTTTGGCAGGTAAAATGATCTTAAATCCACTATGTATATCTAATATTGATCATGTTAATGCTCTTGTTATTAAACTACATTTACTTGTTTATTTCTATAAAGAAAAACTTTAATTAAATCTAATGAAAAAAACAATTTAATATTCTTTCCAATCCTTTATTGCAGCGCATGTTATCTGACTGCTGGATCTAAGATATGTTTTATTCTAAAAATGTAAATCCTAGGCAAGCAAATGAGAAAATTATATATTTAGTTACAAACCAGTCTTCTTCACTGGCCAGCTTACCTAATGCAGTGCAGCTACTGGCTGTTACTATACAGGTCATTGTTGCCATGAAAACAGGGCCACATGGGATCTTCAGCACAGTCTTTTCTCTGCAACAGTTTACGGAAAGCCGTTATTATTTAATAATCATGGAAGACACCGGAAAATAGTGTCTATAAATTTAGAACTTGACTTCGTCAGAGGTTAATGAAATCGTCTTGGAGCTAGAAGAAAAAAAGAAAAAAGTCAACAGCAAATCAATAACACCATCTGCTATGTTCAACATACTAGACCAGAATAACCACTGACGTGTGTGTGCAACCCTTCAAGACAATTGGAAATGCCAGTAGTTTACAAAAGCATGCACAGAAGCATGATCAATAAAACACCCAAATGCGCTAAGGTCACTCGGACCAATAAGAGACGAGATGTCGAGGGGCTCATGCTCTGCGCAGTCTTGCAACCTAGCAACGCGTCCGGATAAAAATATCCACTACATACGTGACCAATCTGAGCCACATTCTCTCAGTCTCATCAACACTGTTGACTCATCCCACTGACAGACTGGCTAAAGGGGCTGATTGGAATTGACCCTCACTCCTGTCATTTGGCTGCAGTTTTAAGGGATGTACAGTAATTTATTTATTTTTTTTGTGATCGCAGTGACCCTAAGTACCAAAAATTAATAACATCTCACTTAATGTCAGTGGGTATAATGACAGGACTCATTATACAAGCTCAATAACTAGATAACCAGTACTAGCTGTGCTAATAAATGTACTATATGAACTATACTACATGAACTTTATGAATTACACTATATGAACTATAGGAGCTATATATGAACAATACTATTTGGCGTATGACATATGAATTACACTACATGACCAATACTATATGAATTATGCTATAGGAACTATAGTATATGGTCTATGCTGTATGTCCTATACGATATGAACAATACTGTATGAACTATGTTGTATAAACTACAGTATATGAACAATACTATTTAAACTACGCTGTATGAACTACAATATATGAACAATGCTATGTGAATTGTGTTGTATGGGCTAGGTTATATGAAGTATACACTATTCAAACCAGGCTATATGAACTAGGCTATATGAAGTACCCTAAATGAACTATAATATATGCTATATGCTATGTCACCTATATGAACTATACTTAATGAACTATGCCATGAAAACCACACTATATGAACTATGCTATATAAACTATATGAACTGCATAAACTATTATAAGCTACTAGGTGCGTCACAAATATAATGACAGGTTTATTATATTGAAGTATTATATAAGAAAGTGAAAGGCTCACCGTGGCTGGCAGCAGGGAGAGAAAGCCGGCTCCCACAAAGGCCTGGATGTCTGTAATAGGCAAAGTGAAGTCTGTAGGCACCCCCTTCAACTCTGGATCATTACTCAAGGATAAGTGGGTCTTGTCTATGCAAACCGGGAAATTCCCAAAGCCCTTTAGGAAAAGAATCATAAAGATGAAACAAAACAGTTTGGAAATTACTTACACAGATTCTAACTTTCATATTTATTATCCTTCTCCCTGAGGTTACAGCCAGACATGGTGCATCACACACTATTAGGTGATTCTTCATAGCATGTAATCTACTATTAGAGATCTCATTTCATTTTATTTTTTATTATATAAAACAAACCTTATTACCACTTTAAATACCTCATAATTAATTTAATGTGTGTATGTGTGTCTAGAAGTATGGACTGCACTTGTGTGAGAGTGTACTGTACTGTTCATAGTAAAACCACAGAAAAATTAATAAATTAATTAATTAATAATGGGGCTGGAGTCAGGGTGTATGGACTCGATGCAACTTAAGAACTAATCTGCATATACAGTAACCCCTCAGTCTAACTGAGAACCAAACTAGAGTCACTGAAAAGAAGAAGAAGAAGAACACCCCTCAATTTTCCACAGTTATCTCAGTTTATTTAGTATTAGTAAGCGGTGCCCTGTCTAAACATGTGGAAAGAAATAGTTATTTCAACATTCCTTTTGTGCACGAGTCTTGGTTTAGAAAGGGCATGCAGCTAATGCTAATCGTCAATGGTAACTTTTTTTAAGCAATAAAGTTTTTGCATTCTAGTTATTTATTTACCTTTGCCTTTTCATTAAGGGTAATGCATTAAACTGAGTTTAAAATGAAATTAAAAGCATATTTGGGGGCATATTTAGGGTTTAAACAATAAAAATAGGCATTTTTAGGCATTTTTTAACCAAAACACAATAACACGGTTTTTACTACACGCGGTTCTCTTAGAACGTAACCCCTGCGAAAAGCGGGGGATTACTGTAATGCTATACAGTCTGTTTATTGTATTGTTTCTGTTATCTCTTGCACTTTGTTCTAAGTTGCAATAATCATACTTATGGTTGAATTCTAGTCACTCCGGAAGGTTTTCATCCTGTTTTATCCTTTTTCCGTCACTTTATTGTGTATATTTACTGTTTGTCTCTTGTCTACTGACTCAGTTGCACTCTGTTGAATGCTGTATGTTGCAATATGCTGCAACATGTTGAAACTTTGTCTCATCACACTGCGTGCATGTGCCCAGCTACTGATGACAAAGTATCCTTGATTGTGGTCTGGTGGTTAGGCAGTTGTGCCTGCGATCGGAAGATTGTGGGTTCGAACCCCAGGACTGCCAATGGTACCACTGAATAAGATATCGTCCTCATACGCTGCTTCCCGGGCGCCACAGCTTTTCTCAGGTAAATGTGTTAAATGCAGAAGACTCAACTTGTGCAGTTGGTGGCCTGGTGGTTAGGGAGTTGCCCCCATGATCAGAAGGGTGTGGGTTCGAATGCCAGGACTGCTTGTGGCACCTTTGAGGTTTGTTTTATCTATGAAATGTTTTTTTTATGAAATATGAGGAACCTATCAGTTACAGCCAGTATTCATTGAGCTTTATTAGATAAGATCAGATAAGATAACATAAGATAAGATAAGATAAACCTTTATTAGGGGGAAAAAATGGGAAATTTGCATTTATGACACCTACATAAACCTTTCATGACTTAAACATAAATGTTTAGAAAGGCCTCCTGTCATTAAGGTTGTTTAAATTCATTTTGATGTCATCTTACCTCAGAAAATGTAAAGACAGTTGAAGCTTCTTGGTATGAGCCTTTATATTTGTGGAGGTTTATGTCACCTGTTATGATGTACATATGATGTAGACTTACAAAAACTGGCCTTCATTAGAAAATATCACCATATGCTCAGTAACTGTACAAAACTGAGAAGCCAAAGACGAATTCCTTGTATATGCAAACATACAGCTCCGGAAAAACATAAGAGACCACTGCAATAAATTATATCAGCATCTCAATGAATATGACAACCATTCCATGCCAGTGTCTGTCAGTACACCAGCACCTCATTCTGCTTTATGAAGCACTGGTTATCTTATTTAATGAGAAAAAGTATAAAAACACTGCTGTAATTGACACTCTCCTCTCACAATGAGACTAGCTGGACGGTAAAACACTACTAGAAATTTGTCAAAGGTAATTATTGCCATTTTATTTAAGAGATTTGTTTTCTTTAAATTATTCAAGTTCTGTAAACACTCCATCATTTCTCTTATTTTGATGGATTGTCAATTCATTTAAAGAGCAATATACTTACTTGGAAATTAGGAGAAATATTGTCAGTTGTTCATAAAGAGTTTAATTTTATTTATTTTCCAGAGATGTAAATGGCCAGTAAAGTCTGATTCTAATAACAGTCTTTTATAGTGTCTTTTGGTGGAGGCTCACCTGTTTGACATGAAGATCCAGCTTCTCTTTGGCTTTGGGTGACAGCTCCACATCTTTTGCACCATACATCTTCTGAGCCACTTTCTGAATCTTCCTCATGACAGGCAGCTACACGATCACATTCATCTCAGTTCATCTTAAATTCAACTAGAAAACCATCTGATAAAGAACTTGGCACCACTGCTGCTGATCTGTTCTGTGGGTTACGTGCAGTGAACTGTTTCCTTGCAGGTTATATTTAGGCCTTGCTTATTAGGATTGTGTTCTGTTGTAAATATAGGCTGATAATGAAACAGGTCTGTATAAGAGGTGCTAACTGATTTCCTTAGGGACACATGGTAAGGCAATTTAAGGAAAATTACAAAGCTGACTGCAAAGATGAATAATCACCTCGCTCACTGTCAGGAGTGATCATTAGCTGAATGCTTTGCATCTTGATAAAGATTCTAGCTGGGCTTCCCAAAGGAGACTTAGCATAAATATTCTTAAATGATACAGAACACTTAAAATCTTAACACTAAGAAGCTTATGCATAACTAAGCTCAGATCTTTAAAGATTTCTCGAGGGAAAACAAAACTGAACTGGAGTGCAGAAATGATAGAGTTCCAGAATAAATACCCTGAACCTCAAGATTGTTACAGTTTTTACAATAATGTCACAATTAGAGTCTTATCATAAAGCACTTTGAGCTGCATTTCATGCATAAAAGATGCTATATGAATACATTATTATAATTAATAATGAAGATTATAATAAAAGATGCCAATAATAACAATGGTGACAGTAGTATTATTATTACTATTATTGCTGTTGTAATATCATTACTATTATGATTATTGTTGTTGTTGTTGTTGCTGTTGTTATTACATGGAAACCATGCTGTTGCTTCACTGTGTTGCAGTGCACTTCATTATTAGTATTTTTCTTGTTGTTGTAATGATGATGCTGTAATTATTATTGTTTTTGTTGTTGTTGCTGCATGCGGTTTGTTCTTTTGCTTTGTTGTGTCAATGTATCACATTAGATTTTCAGTTTATAGCTAACATTCGACCACAGCAGAATGATTTTACCTGCAGCTCGTAGAGGTAGTGAAAGGTGCTGGGGAGCTCCGCTGCTCTCTGAACAGTTTGTGCCAGGGCCTGTGCTCCAGCACCCCCATCAGACCAGTTAGTGCACATCACCGCATCGAATACCCCAGCCTGCCTCGCCTGGCTACACACCAACTCCAGCTCAGCCTCAGAGTCAGAACTGTGGCCAAAGAGAAGAGAGATGAGCTGTAATTACTTTCAAACATTCTACAACTTCAGGATTATAACACTGCTTCACCATTTAAATAGATAAGAACAGCCTACAGCACAGAAAGACGAACAGGACTATAGATAACTGCCCAGGGTTTAAAGAGAATGAGGATTTTATCTAGTGTAAAAGAGGTCTTTTCAGTGGCTTTATCTCATTAAAAATGGTGTGAGTTTGAGGTCAGTTTGAGAACAAGTTCACATGTCCCTTGTTGAGAGTATTTTGTGCTACAACATGACAGTCTGGTGCAGAAATCTGTAAGGGCAAAACGTATAAGAATAGTGGAAATTGGCAGTTAATTAGTTTAAAGATCTCAAGCACAGCAGAGTGAGTTGTGTAGAAGTACATAACTAAATCTGGAAACATTGTGAAGGAAACATTCCACTTTCATTCTTCTCCCCAGGGAAGGGAAACACTTTTTATTATTTTCATATATCCATTTCAAAGCATTCACCTGAAATGAGTTGCAGGATGACCTGAGAACATGAGGGACAGCAGTTACACGTAGAACAATATGCAATAAACTGCAACCTGCTCCCTGCAGGTCACATAAAAAAACAGCGCAGATTTTCTAAAACCTGCACATAAGCATTTAGACAAAGCAAAACTGGGAGGAACAATGTGAGTTTGGAGCAGGATCCCAAGCACACCACACCCAGAGAGAAGTATGGTGGTGGGAGCACCATGATGGTAAACAGCACTTGGGCATCATATGTCATTGAAGAAAACATGGTTAGTAGTGATGTCCCAGAAAATAGGGGAGAATTCAATCTTGCTGGCCAAGAAAATATTGTTATTTCCACAGCCCAGTAACTTCAAGACTGGGTTCTTAAAAAAAGAAGGTGAAAGTGCTTGCAGTGCCTAGCCAACCTTCCTACTTTGATGCTATTGAAAATTAGAAATCCAACAGAGAGGATTGAAGGTGGTTGATTTGTCAAGACAAATGGGACAAAATTGAACCACAATGCTAGCCATCTTGAAGAAAAAAAAAAATTAAATAAAACAATGATGTTGCAACAAGTACTAATTTTATTTATTGTGGCATATGTTCTTTTTTAAACAGATGTTAATATATATTTGTTTATTCATGCTTGTGAATACAGTATATACCTTTTGGTTAAAATTCAGGATTAGTCAAAATATCTTGTGTGAATTTGAAATGGACTTTTGCAGTGTATGTCAATTGAACGATGAAAGACAAAACAATGATACGATTCTATATTATTATCTATAATATCTAACTAACTATAATATCTATAAAGCCCATACAAAAGAAAGTGCTTGGTAGTATGCACAGAGAGATGCAATTGTTGTACAACCTGAAGCTGTTGACAGCCACCACCACTGGCAAACCATATGCTCTGGCATTCTCCACTTGTCTCTTCAGATGAGAGCAACCTTTCTCCAGCACCTTTAAGTTCTACAAGACAGAATGGAGCCATTATTTCACACCACCCACCTCTATGCTCCATCACCTTATCCACACCTACTCACTCCAGAAGAGCAAGACATGAATTCTTAGTTCTGAACCATGAGAGTGGACATCTTGAGGTCTCCTGGCATTACAAAATGACTATTTAAAAGAAATTCACACACACAAACATGCCCATGTGTTTCTGTATATTTGTGGCTAATAATACTGTACCATGGGAGATGCGGAGGCAGGATGCATGTGTGAATTTTAAGGTTTATAAGAGTAAACAAGAACAAGTGGACAGAACATGGGTATCCATAACAACCACCAACTTATAACAAAAAAACACAAGTACAGTAAGTACAAGAACATTTAGCTGGCCTCGGTTGAAAAATGTGGTCAATATTTCACATCATAAGCATTTTCAGCAGTAATCAACCATATCAAAAGTAAGGCTGAGCGCTGTGACAGCTGTAATGGGGAGAGATTAGTGACTGCCGTCCTCCAAAGAAGCCCATTCATTTATGTCCTCTATAGTGGACATTTTGTTCACCTGTATCTTCCTTAAGTATTTGGAGATACACCATCAAGCCCTATAGTATTATGTAAAGGACATCCTGGGCTTTCCAGTGTCATGTGAGGGGTTTGCATGCTGGGACTGCAATGGCAAGACATACATGAGGTGCACCAAATGCAAGATGTTCCTCTGCATAACCAAAAAGAAAACGCTTCCAGGACTGTCACCGCTAAAATTCCTTGAGAATATGTTCTATGACTTATAATTCACTGTTGAACTAAAATACAGGTTTCGTTGTCCTTGCAAACAAGCAACAGAAGAGATACAGAATTGTATTGTTTTGATCAAATTGAATGTGTTCTTGGGTTAATATCACTTTTTTCATCTTCTAAATTCAGTTCTACTTTCACACAGAAATCGTCCTGTTGTCCTCTACAGGGGACATGCTGGGAAATTAAAATAAAAAATAAAGTCAAAGAAATTTAAATTGTAAGGTGTTTTTAGGCCTAAATAGAGAATTACACACAAAAAAATTGTAAGACACTTTTTTTCTTCGGTTCTCCGGAGGATATATCAAACGCTATCATGCAGTGCTTGAAACAAGAGACAATTAAAGGGAGGAGCTACAAACTAATCAATTCTGAATGAAGATATTGTGATAAATACTACACATAACCAACCTGCAACATTACATATTTCTTTTATTAATAAAAAACATTTTAATTGCAGTCAAATGTCACCAAAATGGCAAAACACAGACAAACAAATCCACCCATACACTATATGAACAAAAGTATTGGGACACACCTGTTATCAGGGTTTTGGACAAGACATTTTGGACAATGCCATGCTTCCAACATTGTGGACATTGGTTCTTTCAGGAAGAACCTTTTCTATTCCAGCATGCCTGTAACCCAGTGCACAAAGCAAGCTCTATAAAGACATGGCTGGATGAGTCTGGTGTGGAAGAACTTGACTGGTCCACACACAGCCCTGATCTCAACCCCATCCACCACCATTGGAATGAACTGGAACAGATATTGTGAGCCAGGCCTTCTTGTCCAACATCATGCCTGAGCTCATAAATGCTCTACAGAATGAATGGGCACACATTCCCACAGAAATTCAAAATTTTGAGGAAAGTCCTTCAAGAGGTGTAGAAGCTTTCATACCAACTCCCTATTAAAACTGCGTAATTAATGTCTCTGTTGGAGTAATGGTCAGGCATCTCAGTACTTTTGTCTATAAAGTGTACCTACTTACCAGGCCCAAAACAAAACCAAGACAATACAATGGAATTTTTGAGGCAATGGAGCTTACCTTCTCTGAATACTGTTTGGGCAAGGGAAAGCCTGTTATGACCTACGAGCGAGAAAGAATAATTACACTCAATGCCGTTTCCATCTCTGAAACACATTCAATGTGCCACGAATCCCAGGAGCCTCCTCCAGGGACAGAAAAATATAGTGCATTATTAACACATTCACAATCAAGGAGGGCTGTGTGGGAGGACAAGACAGTTTAATTATACTGTCATGCCTTTAATGATGTCAAGAAATGTTCTCACACGTGGACGTGGTGTGATCTCACAAGTTGACTGCATGTTGATAATGTCTGTCTGAGGTCAGACTCACCCGAGGGCCACCTCCATGCATTTTGAGGGCTTGGACCGTGGCCACCAGAACCACCACATCTGGCTGCAGGCCTGAAGAACGGCACTTGATGTTAAAAAACGTGTCCATGCCAACCTCAGCACGGTGAGCAGTCTCTGTGACTAAAGTGTGGAAAAAGAATAGAGATTATTCATTATTCATACATTATTCAACCTACCTATATGTTAACAGCGCAAATGGGTTTAACATAATATTAAAGCATGTGTGCGATACAGTGTCTCTCCCCCGGAT
>JBBPDB010000153.1:3647765-3666072 GCA_037974465.1 Brachypetersius altus
AACATTACCTCCTGCCTGGGTATGATCTCAGAAAGTCCACCTCCAGCTGCACCACCTGTGTAAAAGGAGTTAATGTTACAATACAGGCAGGACATTTGGGCAAACTCTGATTTTTTGATAACAGAAAACATGCATTTTTAATGACTTTATTGCAAGAAAATATTAGAAATACCTAAAACAAACGTAACTGACTGGTCAATTATTTCTTTCTGGGAACAGAAGGACTGTTTGCTGCTTGAAAAGGTGCTGAGAGGATTCGGACACACGTGTATATTGTAACGTTAAACCAGTCGATTACAGTTCTAATGTTTTTTTGTAAAACATTTTTGACAGGGCACCTTAAAATCCGAAGGTATATTCAAGAAGTTTGTAGGCACCTGCTCATCTTCCATAAGCAATGGTACTATTGTGGAGTTTGCCCCTAAGCACCCAATTTGTAGTAACAGCCTCTACTTTAATGCCAAGGTTTTATAGTAGATATTAGAACATTGCTGTAATGATTTGATAGCATTGCACCACAGTAGTACTGAGGTCAGGTATGGATGCAGGATGATCCTGAGTCCCAAAAGTACTGAGTGGAGCTCCACCACTTCCAGTGTTCATCTGTGTGTGCTTGGTGTTGGGTTTGATACTCCACAGCTTCTCCAAGGACTCTCTTTCTATTGGCAGTGCTTTCTTATAGAAAATTGTCCAATTACACCGCTTTAAGTATGTGTACTTCACACCCTTACCAAAACTGGCTCGAGGGAAGGGTTCTTGTATGCAGGCAAAAGCGTTGATACTCAGGTGAGCTCCTAAAGCTCGTGCCAGCGCAAGAGTAATGGTGCTTTGGTATTCACCTAATGGAGTAGGCGCAATTCTGAACACATAGGAAGAGACACAGTTATAGAAATCCAGGTTGAGAAACAGTTAGAGCAGATACACAGGCAAACATTCTCATTTCAGTAGATGGGTACTAAGTAGCAATGTGCTGAAAACCAAAAGGCCTCAATAAAAGACAACAGATGCAGCTTTCCACCCATGATTATAGCTATAATGGGGATTTCTGGGTACTAGACTTTACTCCAATAAACCCGTGTTACACAGTATTATATTATTGTACAACCAGTTGATGATTATTTCATTTTAGTACAGTAATCTCTTACCCAGTGACCACCACATATTTCCCATGAGGCTGTTTCTCCAGGCGTTTAAGGACATCCACTCGCACTTTCACCCTGTTCCTACCATACGGCACCACCTCCTTTGAGAGGAGACCCATGTCTTTGGCAAGTTGATCAATCTGCTTCCTTAGGTATGAGGAAGAGATTCAGACATCAAGTCAGTCATTTCAAATCAGTGTAGTGTGTATCAGATGTTTTGATGAGCTGTTCTAAGAAATCAAAACTGATGTTTCATAGTGTTACAGTGAGATTCATGAGCTGCATTGAGATGCATGCAGAAGTGAGTGTGGCCACCCTTGATCACATTACATGATATACATTTAATTGATTTTACAACATCTGCATGGAACAAACTGGCAATGCAAAATTACTATTGATTTGCTGCATATACAGAAAAAAACCCTAAATATTTTAGTAGCATTTTAGTAGCAAAAGTTTGGGCACCTGTCAGCTGAGCCAACTTCTTTATTTTCTTTAATGTGCCAGATCTTATTGCACTCTATTAGGACTTAATCCAGGTCAGGTGTGGATAATTCCAGAGAGAAATAATATATGGGACCCTTCAAACCTCTAAGGATGATTTACTCACAAGGTAACAAAAGGCAATGTGTCAAGTATCCATAACAAGGCTTTGATCATTCAGAGGCATTCTGGAAACAAGAGCTGTCTTCTTAATATAAAACTATTTAGAAACAATTACTAAGCATATGAAATGCAATGTAAAAAAATGCATTTCAATAATAGATTACCTGGCCAACAGGAGTAGATCTATTAATCTTTTGGGTTGGGTAGCACATATTTAACTAAAGGTATTCTGCATGGAAAAGACTGTTGGGTGGCTACAAGAAGTGTGGAGACTGTGACTCAGTCCAAGTTCTTACAAAGCACTAACTGAAACTCCACATGAAATGTTTTTATAATTTGTTCAATTCAGCACATCAATAATAGTTGTGTAATAAAACATGTAATATTTTAATTTGTTCCATGCAGACATCATATTTACTTCTTTTCAGTTGTAAAAAAATGGTATCTGACCTCGGGTCAAATTACAACAGTACATTTCTATTCTAGGTGTTATATAAAAATGTTTGTTTTGAAACGTTTTGAAAGGCCTTATACATGCAGCTGTACCGTGGCTGAGGTTTCTGTGGTTTCAGCTTTGTGTAGGAAATGTTCCACTTCCCAGGCGTGTACATCTGCAGAAACCGCTGAGCGCTTTTGACTGTATTCTGATAGGACAAGAGTTATACAATAAATGTGAGGTGATGACACGTAAGTATATATCTTACTAATAATTTGATTCTAAGTGAGTGTACTATCGGTAACATGACTGGGTTTACAGTGAAGTTTCTGAATTACAGATGAACTAAAATGATTGTTTTATGACTCCTTTTGTGTTGCAGAAGAAAGTTCCTCCTTATGTGTCTTTTCGTGAAGCACATATCAAGAGACTATAACACAGACGACTCAATCGCTTTCCTCAATCTTTTTCAGAGACACAGCAAAATCTCTTTGTGCTAGCACATGTGCAAACGAGTTGTAAAAATCTAAGTCATTCCTAGCTTAAAATCCAGGGGCCCTATTCATCAGGTTTTATGAATATAGACCTTGGTACCTCCATCAGCATGACTACAGTCATGGGCCCCACTCCTCCAGGGACTGGGGTAATGTACCCAGCCCGCTCTCTGGCTGACAAGTACTGCACGTCCCCAACAACCCGAGTTCCCCCTGGCTTTCTGCTGTCTGTGGACGGCGAAAAACAAGACTTGAAATTTTAGACAGACTCCATTAGGCACCTAATGTTCAATAAAAGGCCCTGAAAAAAAAGAAAGACCTGGAATGTGATTGATGCCACAGTCGATGACTACTGCACCCTCTTTTATCCATTCACCTTTCACCAGCTCTGCTTTTCCAGCCCCCACAACCAAGATGTCAGCCTTGCCCACCTGCAGAAACCATCATATTATAGTGAGTCCTTCTCTGTGCCCTCTTTCATGATTTGTTCCACGCAGAAATCAAAGGAATGTCTCCAAGGAGGAACTTTTCATCAAGAAGAACAAATGTGATCTTGACTGTAAGACGACCCCCGTCCTGCACAATCGGGTGTTTCCAGACTCCAATCTGCTAATTAGCAGGTTGAAGTGTGTTTGTTAGGGCAGGGAAAACACTCAAACATGCAGGGCAGGTTATGAAGCCACTATTCTAGACCTGCATAAATGGAAAATTACTCATTTCTGTTTCTGAACAAGCAGCCCAAACAACAGCTGTGCTGTTGGAAGTCCAGGTTAAAGGTGTTAAGAAGCATACATCCTTCTACTTAAGTATGAGAAAAGCAAAGACAATGACAAAGAAAGTAGGAGGCATCACTTGTGCAGCAAGGTCTGGAGTCTTGGAGTGACAGCTGGTTACAGTTGCATGGTTCCACAAGAGGAGATCATGCATGGGTGCTCCGACGATCTTACTGCGCCCGATCACTACTGCATTCTTGCCAGTCACAGAAATACCTGCATAAGATATTAACCAGGCAGTTAACCAAGATCATGCTTCTCTAACTTCAATCTAAGTTCTCAGTATGTCCTATTTGGACTCCTTACCTACCTTGTTCTTACACTTTCCACCCACTTTGCGTAGTTTTGTTGTCATGGTGTTGTGGTGTGTGACCAAAGAACTGTATTTGGGTGGTGAAACATTTAGTTGAGTCACTATTGGACACTACCAGACTCTAATCTACAGTAATCTAATGTAGAAGTATTATTTAAATAAACTAAACATGTTGAGACAAACTATAAATTAGCCTGTATTACAGATGCATTAATGCAAACCAAATATCCACAATAATAAACCTATTTTTACTTTCTTTTAGGCGAGAATGTTTAGAAAAACATTTAGGAACATGTTTTATTTGTAATCAATTCAATTTTCATGCAATATTGCTATTTATTTAGAATAAACAGGATGTAGTGGTATGACACTTTTCACTTTTCACTACCTCGCCACATTCATTCCTTACGTGGAAGTGGTTAATAGCACATTAATGAACTCTTACACTGTTAGTCATGTCTTGTTTCGCTTGCGCTGGCTATATTTGCCATTGGTTAGGCCACAGTAACAGCAGCTTCCGCTTGCCGAGGGGGGCTAGTTTCAGTAGTATAAGCTAGTTTGGTCCTTATTACCATATTAAAAATTTGTTTATTAAGCCTTCCCTTATGCATTGTTATTCCATGAGCAGTTTAGTGAATAATTATTATAAGGTAAAACTTGCATGACACAACTAGGCATTGAAGCCAACTAGGCAAACAAGCAACTAACATAACATTGACCGTTAGCTACAACAATGATTACAGATCATTTATACCAAGGCCTTTGCTGCTGTGAAGTGAAGGAGGAACAGAAAAAAAAACAGCTTGCTGACAAACGGAACAAAACTTTTTTTTTCTTGTGCAAGTGAATCAGCAGCTTGTAAAAGTAAAGCAAAATACAGTGGTCCCTTATAGTCATGCGTGAACACACCACAGCACACAGGGTGACCTTGTTCAAGGCTAACTCACAATAGCCAAACAAACAGGACTTTGTTGGTCAAATACTGACCCAGTCCCTCAGTGACGGAGATACACAGCAGTAGCCAGTATTGTGCAAATAACCAAATCTAATAGCAATCCATCCTGGCATTTTGGCAGAAAAAAAAAACACCCTGCACATGCTGAACATGTTACAGAAACTTCCTTCCTGTCTCACCTGCAAGATGCAGATACAAGGTGGCCAGTGAGTGCCAGTGATATAGATTCATAGATTTATTCATGAATTGAATGAATGTATGTCCAATAGTCTACTATGTGCCTATGTGCAATATTCTTATCAGGTGCTAAAACATTCTCATTATGTGCAATGTGTTGTTATTATGTGCATTAGTCTCATCATGTGAAATATCCCTATTCATGTCAGTATTACTTATCTACTACTGATCTCTGTTACCTGCAGTAACATACTTCTAACCACCAACTGTGTTAGTAGTTATACACTTAACTGGAAGTTGTAGCATTTAGTATCATGTATTTTGTATTGAGTATTTTCAATTCAATGGAATTTATTTAGACTTCATATTTTATATTCCTCTTGTCTCTGTGTTTCTGTGAAGTTGTCATTTAAGCAGTTTCTTCTGGGATCAATAAAGATTTCTGAATCTGATTGTATAAAGTGTGATGATGATGATGATGATGATGATTGATGATGAAAATGAGAAGAAGTGTCTATTTTGACTGACTGCCTCTCACCTGTCTGCTTGATGAGCTCGAAGCAGCCGTTGGGAGTGCAGGGGATGAAGCAGCTCGTCAGGGCTCCACGAGCCAGCTTTCCTGCGTTTTCACTGCTCAGACTACAAGAGTGGTATAGAGACGAATCCACCATAAGTGTACTTGTAGATAACAAGAGGAGCTGAATAATAGTGCACCCACAGAGCTGGCACACATGTGAAACGATTAGGACACATTCACTCTGGAAAACTGGGTCCTCTCTATCTCTCACATTATAAGCTGAGAACGCCACAGCAGCTGCACAAGCAAAACATTTATAGCTACTCCAGCCTGGCCAAAAGCAATATTTGCACAGCACCTCGCACGCTCTCTGGCTAGTGTTCAGAGTGTGCTCCAGCGGCGCACAGGAAAATCATGCTTTGTTTCCATCTGAAAGAAAATGAACCCTCAAATGCTGCGGCAGGTTTTGCACCTTCAATTTATTTTGAGCGGCACCAGATGAAAGGCACATGCTCAGGCTGGACAGGATGTCACATTTTTCTGCATGGCTGTGGGAGATGGGGTCTGCTACCCTGGTCCAAGATTACCTTCTACTGCCCAACCCTTAAGGTTTAGTATTATTAGGGCAAAGGTAAAGCCACTGCCTGCAAGAAGCAGGAATGAGTGGTTCTCAACTGCACAAGGAAACCAAATGAAGTGGAAAACATCTAGGCTTTCTTTTAGACCGCAGGAGGGAACAGTATGTGTGCCAGTTGTCTTGAATTTTTCCAGGATTATTTCTGACATTCTGCAAGATGTTATGTTTTTTTCACTGACAATGTCAATCAAAAGCACCACACCGAGACTCAGACTGGCTCCTGTAATTCTGTTACCATTATAATAGCTTATAATAGTGCTGTATCACATATTTGAATATGACAATGCATGGAAGCTCTATACGTAGCAAACGTAGGAAATGTCTTGCCTAGAAACGTATCCTGTTTCTAAATTGGATTCCGTTCATACTGATTTTCCAAAAAAAAAAAATAACAGCTGTCTCGGTTTGGGCTGTACTGTGGCAGTCATCTTGATAAAAGGTGAAAAATGTTGATAAATATTACTAGCCACTAACTTCATAGGCCAGATCTCTATAAGTATTTCATAGACGAATAATGACGAAATATCATGTCTTTTTTAATTGATTCAGATTTTTTTGTCTGAGTTTACAACTGTTTTCTGCACAGAGTAAACAAAACTGTACTTCAAACCCTTTAATACACACCAGCTGACAAGAAGACACATTAGCTAGCATGTCTAATAATGAATCTATTCACAGAGGCATTGTATTGCTGGCCAGAAACACTGCTGACTAGTATTGAACAACAGGCAACAGGCAGGCATGATATTCTCCATACCTGTTAAAACCTAATTATGAGAACAGCCAGTACTTTAATGTTGATAACTAATATTGCCCAGCAAGCTATCTTTAGCCTTTAATGGAAACATCCCTCATATGAAGGCATTTACTTTGTAATTGAATCTAATTTATTAACAGAACTAACTGTGGATGCTACCCCAAGGTCATATTTGCCCCTCCCCCCGTTCAAACCCTGAGAGGATATCTCACCCATCCACATCCTTCTCTGGAGCCACTGCATTGGTCACTTTCTCTGTGTCTATGGGGTTGATGGAGTCCAGCGGTAACTGGACAATGAGACCATGGACCTCAGGGTTCTCATTTACCGCTTCTATGCTCCACAGCACCTGAAGAAAACAAAACTAGAAGGTGTTCTCCAGTCTCACTGTTATATTGGTTGGTATAAAAGTGTATTCATTGGTTGACAAGTTCTCCTGTAGATGTTTTCATGCCATGACAGAAGAAACATCTGGTTCAAGCAAACTTGCATGTTGGCGTACTTCTAGGAAAGTCTGAGAGGCCCAGAGTCTGTATCTCTCACCTCATTTTCTGTGGCTGTCTTTGGTAGCCTAATGTGGCTGGCATTAATTCCAATCTACAAAAGGCGGAGCGAGTTTGTGTGAGAGTGAGAGAGGTCAGCACAACATCTAAGATCAGTAAGGCTACATTTATTACAAACTACCTCAGCAGCTGCCTTCAGTTTCATGCGGATGTAGAGGTTTGAGTCTTCTCTGTCTCCAACCTGGGGTGCAGAAACGAAAACATTCGTATCATCAAATTCAGCGGCATGTAAACAAACACACAGCAGTGAATGCAATCATTTGTCGATCCGATTATGAGAGAAAATACAGATTTAATTTTGGATTATGGAAACATGTGAGTACATTTCATTAACTCGTGCATGGGCAATGGAAACTGATAACAACAGACTGGCCATGACCGAGGGTTATTTTGGGTTAAAATGAGGCCACAGACTGATAAACTGCAGTACGAACTCAGTCTGACCTGTTTTATTTAACACAGCAGACAAATATGTTTGCCATGTTTGTCAGCACGTTACTGCAATTCATATCTAAAGGACCTTTTTTCATTTTTATGACAAAAGACTGAAGAAAGAAGAGAAAATGGCACGTTACCAAATGACCATCTGGAGCAGAGAAAGAGGGAAAGCAAGAATGGAGAAGGAAGGTGGTTCAGAATTTCAAAGGAGATTATTCGCATCATTATCTTCAGGGGATACAGCAGAGAAAAGGAAGAACAAGTGCCAACTGACTTGTATCACCACTAGGCCGGGTCTAAAGCCAGGCACCTGGCTCCTCATCGCGGCCACATCTTTCTTCAGTCGCTCCCTCACCTGTCTTCACAAAATAACAGTACATATAAAATACATACAAAAATCAGAACACAAAACAATATGAATATAAAGATAAACATAACTGAGTAAAGAACATTTTTGAAAAACATCACAAGATAAGTTGTAATAAAAGAAAACAATGATACAGAGCAAAATAAATCAGGGAATTAAAAATGATTTCAAAAGGGTAGTCTGGATTTCTAATCATCTTAGTATCTTTGACTTGAACAGTGACTAATAAACTGCCTCCAATTTCCTTTCTCTTGCTTTACAGTTTTTACACTACATGTCCAAAAGTTTGTGGACGCCTGCTCATCCAGCATTTCCTCAGAGACTTTATCCCTTTAGCTACAGTGACAGCCTCTACTGTTCTGGGAAGGCTTTACACTAGATGTTGCAACACTGCTGTGAAAATCTAGCACACCTCATAAATGCTCTACAGAATGAATTGGCAAAAAATCCCACAGAAACTCCAAGATCTTGTGGAAAACTTTCCAAGAGGAGTAGAAGCTGTTATAACTGCAAAGAGGAACCAACTCCATATTGTATTTGAATGAAATGTTATTAAAGTCTCTTTTGGTGTAATGGTAAGGCGTCCCAATACTTTTGCCAATATAGTGTATAATAAGCCTACAGGTGGCTAATGATGCTCCAACTCACTGTGAGGTTTTGTTGCCTGAGATGACTGTTGCTATGCTGCGATTTCTGTCCCACAACCTCAGAGCACCATGTCGGAGCCTCAGGGCACAAAACATGTCCAGCTGCTGAGCAAAAGACAGAGAGAGGGTGTTGGTTAGGACAAGACAAGAAAGCAAAGTATCATTTACTTTTATGATTGACTTTTTACTGGGTGTAAGTTGATAATTACACAGTTTATTCCATTTACAAATGTTGTGAATCATGTTTTCACTATATTCACCATCAACAAGCTGTTACAAGATCCTTTTAACACATTTTTTACAGTTTCAATGTCATAACTAGGCAAAAACCATGCATAGTTTGCATTTTTGCAAGTCTAATTATTTACTAATCATTTACATCATAGCAAAAAATCTTTTCTGCTTACAAATACGAAATGAATTGTCGGTTTATTGATAGAATTCATATTTTTGACTGAATTTCTTGTTTCAATTGTGCACTGATATGCGAGAATAATGAATAAAAAACATTTTGCCAGGAATAAATGCAAACAGTAAAAAGGAGGGATGCCGTTAGACCTCCATTTTTAAGAAAATGAATGGATCAAAAACACATAGGATGTAGTGGCACACTACTTGAACTGCAGTGCTGCAGAACAGGACTAAGTCAGTCTTTCTAAGCACCTTCAGAGATCTCCCTCCGAGTTCTGCAGCGGTCTGTCTGACACACACCCTTGACTGGTGTGTGTTATGAGATCCTTCCCTAAACAACTGTCTTCTCCTCTTGTAGGCCTGAATGCTGCCAGCCTCCTTGCCAGTGTCTTATCTCTGGCTTTTTCTGCAGCATACCAGCTCCGGACAGCCTGGGAGAGCAGTAAATAAAAGAGTCCTGCTCAGGCCCAGGCAGGCGCACACACCCTTGTGGTTGAAGCTCAGAGAAAAACAAGAAAAGAGAAAAAAGACTTGCTGAGTGGGGTGAGTGTTCCAGTGCCTGGCCCACTCTTAGCCAATCAGAGAGCTTTCCAGGGATCTTTGGAGCCCTCCTTATCCCTTTATCCCCCTCCCACCCCCTTTATTTACAGCCCTAAGCTGTTCCTTTCCTCAAGAAAATGTCTACGTGCAAGGGGTGGGTCAGGAGGCCTGGGAGGAGCATGGCCTAGTCTCTCCCAGAAGAGGAAGCAGACTCACACTGCAGGTTTGGCCTAGTGAACCCTGGTGAAAAGTCCCACCCTCTCTTCTGGCTCAGCCAGCAAATGAAATGAAAGATGACCCTGCCGAGCCCCTGGCTGCCGTCCAACCCCTGGGGGAGGTCCTCTCTTCCCACACTTTCTCTGAAACTTTTTCTGGACTAGACTGAGGAGACAGACTCTGTGTAAAAGGCAGAGAACCACTGTACTACTGTTTACTATCAGTCTGCAGTTCAGCTACAACACAGCTGCACAACCAGTTTTGGAGTCTGTCCCAAGTGAATCATGTTAACTCCTGTCCCAAGTGAATCATGTTAACTCCTGTCCCAAGTGAATCATGTTAACTCCTGTCCCAAGTGAATCATGTTTACTCCTATCCCAAGTGAATCATGTTTACTCCTATCCCAAGTGAATCATGTTTACTGCTATCTCAAGTGAATCATTTGAGTTTTTAGGGTCCAATACTTGTCCAATACAATGTTAACGCTGCTAAAAAGTGCTGGAATGCCTTGGCTGAGTGCCTAC
Source organism: Brachypetersius altus (assembly GCA_037974465.1). Lineage (NCBI taxonomy): Eukaryota > Metazoa > Chordata > Actinopteri > Characiformes > Alestidae > Brachypetersius > Brachypetersius altus. The sequence continues at coordinate 3,658,279 of JBBPDB010000153.1, forward strand.
ATTTGTAATCTTGGTCATGGAATACCCCATCCTACACATTTTACATACGTTTATTGTGATCCCATTACACTAGTGCTACAACTACAGGGCAGTGGACAGCTCGATCCAAGCTCAAATGCCTTTATTTAATGTATTTAATGTGTACAATGGACACAGTGTGTGTAAAACTATTATCATAGTGCACTACACAGATGCAGAGCCATTTGAGACTGAGCCCAGAACTGAGAAGCACTGCTTTAAATCACAAGTCTTTCACAGTTGTTTTTCCTACTCTTACACTCCTGCTTAAAGAGCTGATGAGCTGGAGCTGGTGTTTTCAGGCAGGGAAAGCTCTGAAATGTGCAGGGCTGAGGATACTCCAGGACCAGGGCTGGAAAAGGCAGATCAGCAGATCATCTGTTTATTTCTAGTTAGAACTGATCTTCTGTATGGTAGTAATGTGGTTTTATATATACTGTATATACACACACACACACACACACACATACACACACACACACACACACACACACACACACACAGACACACACACACACACACACACACACAATATATTGTGCCCAAATATTTTAAGAAAAAAAGCGTTTCACTCAATTCAGCATATCAGCTGCCTTAAAAAATCTGCTTAACCAGTTTGTGAATATATTTTATATATACTTTACAAAGAATCAAGAAGCAGTGGAGAATACAGAGGCAGCTGGTTTATCATCTCTGCAAGACCTGTGCATGGATTTATCCTCTTGCGGCTACTAGTGGTGTAAAGCTGCATCACCTGACTGTGAGATGTTTTTTTTTTTAAAGAAGCTCTGAAACGTTTCTCTTCCTTCTGATGAGGTGTTAGGCTTAATATCTTTAAGCATCATGTTATTCTATTATACAACACTATGAAACTGTAACTGTAAAATTTAATTTCAGTGTTCAATTACAATAAGAGGTGACTACAAATCTAACATACAAAATGGGACCAGGCAGCCTTCTTCCTCTGCTGTATGATCCAGTCTGGTCCATTGTTCACCTGCCCTATGTAGGAGCAGTGGACAGTGGTTAGCATGGGCACTCTGACTGGTCTACTGCTACACAGCCTCATTCTCGGCTTAATATGATGCATTAAAATTGTTGGTTGACTTTTTCCACAGTAGTCCTTCTGTGAATTTGATCCAACCTCGCCCAGCTTTCATTTCCCTGGTGAATCAGTTGTATTACTGAGGGTATGGAGGGTATGGAGATGTTGTTCATCCAATATATTCCAGACCTTGACAGATGCAGTTATTATGAGATAATTACTATTAGTCAACTAGTTCAAAGTTTAGAAGAAAAAAACTACTTCACATTCATCGTTATTTTGAACCAAGCTCACAGCTAAAAAAAAAAGAACTAGTTCATGTTCGATATTTTTATTTTTACATTTTCAATACACCATCCTTCTATTTGAACCTCCTTCAATCTTCTCCTTCTATTGGTCATACCACTGAACAGTCACAGACATCAGCTACATTAAAAGCAATTTTAGTTCCACGAAAAATAGGAATGTGTTCAATGAACGCTGTTCACTGAATACAACAGCACACAGTACAGCTCTGAATACAACATTATACTCAATATACTCAATATAATTGACAGAATACCAAAATACAAAAAATACAACTATAGAGCAAGAGATATACACATAAATGCTCCGCTTGGGGGCATAGGCCGTTGACGAATATCCTCCACTTCACTCTATTGATGGCTTTTTGCTCGAGCTCTCCCCAGTTGAACCCCCTCTCAGACATTTCTGTCTCTACACTTCTTCTCCAGCTGTTGCTGGGACGACCACGTTTCCTTTTCCCTTAGGGGTTCCATTTCAGGGCTTGACATGTTTGTGGCAGGTTTTCTGAGGGTGTGCCGACTCCAACTCCACTTTCTCTTCTGGATGTTTGTCTATGTGGTCTTGATTTTTTCTTTTCCACATGTCCACATATTTCCCTTTGTCTTTCCACCAGACATTTAATATCCTTTTGATGCAGGTGTCGATGATTGTTTGCAGCCTGTGTGTTGTGTGTTTTCTTGTTCTCCATGTTTCCGATACATACAGCATCACCTGTTTCACTTTGGAGTTGAAGGTGCATATCTATCTGCAGGTCTGGTACTTATGTTTGATGAAGCTAGCAAAGCTAAAGCACATACACCAAAAGAACATACAAAATTAAGAGCATATTCCTTTTTCATTCCTATTTTATTCTGCATGTCTTCCTAAGGCCACTAGGTGGTGGTATAAAGCTACAAATCGCCATTTTGGAAATGTAGTTGAGCAAAGAAGTGTTATCTTAACGTTAACATTACAGCTCGATTAGACCAATAAATGTGAACACTTAAAGTCAAACAATTCATTTAATTCGTAGTAGCAGCTTTCCATTCCGGCGACCTTAACGACTATTTGTGAATTATCTTTTAAAGCTGCTAGTGGAAATTCAGACATTGAGTATTACTTCCCACATTTACAGTGGTTAAACAGGCACACTGGCAAAACGGGAGCAGTTCTAACTGATTAAAGAGGTCTGAGAGGTCACTTACTAACCATTTTGTCCCAAGATTATGACTCAAATAAGAAGAGCAGTGTACCTGGCTGGGTGCCACCCCTCAGCATTACCACTCCCTGCCCTGGCGTGAGGGACCTGCAGGACCCCATTAGAGCCCTGTAAGCATTAAAAGCATTAGGATTATTTCCTGCTCAGTGGAAATTAGTGGGTAATTGCTCTGGTCCAACTGATCTTGTTAGCCATATGATATAAGCCTGACTTCCTCCTGGTGTCGAGGAGGAAACATTTGTAGAGGTGGACAAATGGAGTTCAATGATGCGTCATTTGCACACATTGGAACCAGTCCCCTTACATCATACCCACAGAGAGCCGAGAAGAGAAACAGGGACCCAGTCACGGCTGTGTGATCGGAGCCAGAAAGCTCAGGACACAGTTGTGATCAAGCTCTAGAAAAATAGAACACTCTAAGTGGACCCCAGGAGCAAAGAAATGTAAAATACAAGATGAAACGTAAGAAATGGGCGATTTAATGGAAGCTGTATTAAATATCCACCCCTTCTTCATGTGAAATATGCTGTAAATACCCAATCTGTGTGTAAACCACATGTATTTCCATTAACACTGAAAAGTGACGATCATAAGAGCATATTCTGCACTCGATACAAACTTAAATAAATAATAAATAATGGCTATTTCATTTAAATAACAGTTCTTACTCAGGGCAGAACTGATTAATGTTATTACTCGTTGATCAAGTCAACTTATATAAACACAATGCATTAATTTAGTATGTAAACTATAGTTATGGCTGAAAGTCATTACATTTATCTGTTTATCTGAATATTAACATCTTTCACCATTAAAGTAAAAGCAGAGGTATGGTGAAAATAAGGAAGTTAGTGAATACTAGCCTTACACACACACACACGCACGCACGCACGCACGCACACACACACACACACACAGATACTGATTAGTGATACACTGAATCAAATCTTATTTAATGAGGGAAAGTATAAAAGCACTGCTGCAATCAACTCTCTCCTCTCACAATGAGACCAGTTGGATGGTAAAACACTACTAGAAGTTCGTCAATGGTAGTTATTGCCATTTTGTTTAAGAGTGAACGAGAGATTTGTTTTCTTTGAATTGTTCAAGCTCTGTAAACGCTGCATCATTTCTCTTATTCTGATGTTTTGTCATTTCCTGTAAAATGATACTTTAAAAAACTAAATTTTTATTTGGAAATTAGGAGAAATATTGTCAGCTGTTGTTAAAAATCAAGGCACCTATAAAGATAAAACCTGAGAAACTAGACATTTTATAGTGGTCTCTTATATTTCTCGGCTGCAGAAGCAGCTGGGTGTCCACAATAAAGTGATTTTTTTCTCCCGTCAATCAGCTGCAGCCACAAATTATGGTTTTGTTTATGTGTAAAGAGCAACAACAACAAGAACATAAATAAACAACACAGAACATTGTGCCAGATGACAAGAAATGCTCCTAAACATGGTTATAAATAGTAAATGCAGAGCTGTACTGTAGAGCTTTGGAGATACTTCACTGGACATCTAGAGTTACTCAAGCACAACACATGTGCATGAAGAAAACTACCCATATTCCTGTCTCTAACCTAATTAGAATGATAATAGAGTAAACATTCTCCTTTGTGTCTTGGGGTCAACCAGCCATGACATTGTAGCTAGGAGGTTTACAAACAGTGGAAAGGAAATCAGCCACACAGCTGGTTTGATGGCACAACCTACTGTAATCTATAAAAGGTAGAACTGTCAGAAATATACATTTTTACAAACAGACGGGTAGACGGGTACAACTCCAGACCTCAGATCAGTTCCTCTTTCAGTTCTGGAAGTTTCCAATACCTGTTTGCTACATAATTATGTGGTTCCAGTACAAAATCTCGACATTTAACTCTTCTTGATTGAGTGTCTACATTTGGGATAAAGGGAACATTGATCCTACATTGCTGAAACATTTTTAGAATAATTACATTAGATCAAAAACAATGTATCTCGTACTGTACAGGGGAGTGCATAAATGCCGTAAATGTAAATGTAAATGCATGCTATTTGCTGTTTGATGAATCAATATTAACGACCCTGACTGAAGTCTACTGAACAGTTTCGCTGTGCTCTTTAGAAAAGCTTCACTTTTCTGATGCAAGCTCACTGAAATCTGTCCTCTGGGCCAATACCTTTACAAGCACTCAATGCATGACTTCAGAAGCATTGTCATATCTGGTGCGCTCGCATTAGGCGAAGCTCTACCTCCCTGTGCAGCTCTTCTGACCCTTCAGACACGCTTGTGGGGGTGAGCTCATTTCCCAGTTTCTGAACGATCACAAAGGAGTGGCACACGACTGCAGTGCTAATCAATGTGTGTATCTGTGTGGGTAGTGAATGCATCAGATCACTTATATAGCCAATTAGCTTCTAGGCGGATGGAGATTAGATCCCAGAAGACGTGATGTGCTGAAGAAACGAGGTGGGTTTACTGAAGCATGAAGAAAAATAAGAAACCTTCCATGAACTCTCGTACAGGGTTCATTCCATGTACTCAGTGCTTTCACACAGTTCATTCTGCCCGAGTCACATTCCTCCTCTCTTATCTAATGATATTTTTAGCTTTCAGGTGTAAATGACCTGGATTGTAATTGAAATAGTGAAGCTATTCCAATAGTCTTCTAAATATAACTTATGATTTGTGCGCATTTTATAATATTTCACAAATACTGATAATTATTTCCCAAACCGGTACCCGGAGGTCCATTAATCCCAACACACCTGATGCAACTAGTCAGCCCATTAACAGTAAATTACTAAAATGCTCATTGAAGACCACATGAAAGTGTAGAGAAGGTGATGAAGAAGACAATGAGACTATAGACTGAGATTGTGCAACGATTACATATCTGCATCAGCACATAAACTAAAACTGGAATGATACAGAGAAGATTAGCATGGCTCCTGTGCAAGGATGATGGCAAAATTGAGAAGCGTTCTTTATTTGCCAGTGCCAGTTCGTAGTATCATGTAAGATTTCCATTCAACCTGGGTTCGATATCAGGTTGGTGCTACTGCTCCATGATTACTGTTCTCCTGGAAGAAGCTACTTTTGAGAAACTAGTGGCTTGGTGGTTAAGGAGTTGTCTCTCTAATTGGAAGGATGTGAGTTTGATTCCCAGGATGGCCAGTGGCACCACTCAGGAACCCTTGAGCAAGGTACCGTCCCCACACACTCTTCCCCGGCTCCTGCATTGCTGGCTGCCCGCTGCTTCACTTGGTGAATGAATTAAATGCAGAGAAGAATTTCACACTGTTCAGCCTGTGTGCTGTGGTGTGTTCACGCATGAAACACTTTACACTTTACTTTTTTACTCAACATCCTTTCTAAAACACCGGCTGAATGCTTGAATGTTCCATTTCTTTCTCTCTTTCTTCCTGTCACATCCATTGTGTTTATGGTCGCCAGAGATGTTCCACTAATTTACTTCTCTTGTCGAACGCTCTCTTTTGCTCCAGAGTAAAGGACTAACAGTGTGCTCTGCTTCCACACCTCTCCTGCATTATAATACACTGAGGATGGTATGTTGGACAGTCAAAATCCTTCATCCTCAGGCCTGGCTGTGTGAAAGCAAATCGTCTCTGCAATTGCTGCCGTGGCAGTAAAGGGGACATCCGTTCCCCAAGCAAATTTCCCTGGTCCCTCTGTCCCACTTATGTCAAGAGTCAGCACTTGCTAAGAGGGTTCTAATAAAACCAGGCTAGCAGGACATAGTCTCATAAATCACGATCAGATGATCATGATGAAAAGGGCTGAGGCATGGTGATTTACGCTCGTACCTCTGTTGTCCTCTCTGGACGCCTGCCAGGGCTTCGCTGGTGCCAAAGCAGCTGCAAAGGTAGTGTGGCACATCTCTATTTAGGTCACTGAGTCTCAGAGAAAAACTAGCCCCAAACTGGCAGAGAAAGGGCTTTTCTGATGGTAATGGCTTCCAGACAGGTCAAGGTGATTGAATACAAAGAAATAAACACACGTAGAACCTTCTATTCGAGTGTTAGTCATTACAGTAGATTAGGATCAAACTATGCATAGTATTCTGGGTTCTCCAAAATGATTTTAGAATATTGCCACTAGCAAGTGTGACGCTTTTACGGTGCACTAGGGGGAGCTAAAATATGGGTGTCAGTTACAACGTTTATGCGTATTCTTCAGCTCAGTAAGAAATTCTAAAGTGTAAGTAAGAATTCAGTGTCTCTTTTCTAATGGTTGCCTTAAGGTCACTACAGGCTATTGGTAACAAGGGCTTGTGTCTTTTTGTTGAGCGCATAGATTAGAAACACTTTTAGAAGCACATTGTTAATGCCTTGCTAGACACAAATAAAAGGGCCTTTAATAGTCTCCAACAATGCATAATGCATAAACAGTGTGCTTATGTAACTAATGAAGGGTCTGGTTAACATACATACACCAGAGAATAGAGAATACATATACCAGAGAAATAGAAATCCCTGTTCAGACCAGTCCTGCATCCTTGATACAAGTTAATTATTCCTTGATACAATACTATGTTAGGGAGAGATGTCAGTCACTGGTATAAAATGCATAATGGAGTGCAAGAAGGGAAACCAGGGAGACTGAACAGGAGTAAGTGAAATACTTACTGTAAGTGTCCTCCACAAACTACTATTGTGTGGATGTGGAGTTAATAAATATACTATGCTGCAGTTTATCTTCTAGATGAAACAGGCTTGTCTTTTTTCTACAGTGCATCTTAGAAAAATCACATCCCAAGGTAAACATTAGTACACATGTACCCAGCTGTTTATGAGAGGCGACTTTCTTCTCTCTCTCTCTATCTCCCTAGAAACATACATAATATTAATCTCACACACTAAAGTGAAAAACATTGATTATGTAATTACAGTGACACCTGTCACGAGTGGTATATATCAGGCAGGACGTGAACGACTTTGCCAAGAGCCAGATTGTGATGGCTAGACACCTGGATCAGAGCATCTTCAAAATCAGTGGTTAGTACCTACCAAAACTGGTCCAGCAGGATAATACACCCTGCCACACTGAGAACAATGTTGAAGAATGTTTTGAGGAACATGACAAAGAGTTCAAGGTGTTGACCTGGCCAGATTCCCCAGATCTCAGTCCAGTCGAGCATCTGGGCCTTTTGTTGCACACACACACACACACACACACACACATATATATACATATATATATATATATATATATATCC
>JBBPDB010000153.1:3671240-3700078 GCA_037974465.1 Brachypetersius altus
TCATCTCTGTTGTCTGTATCGGCCCCCGTGCCAGGTATTGTTTATGTTTTGTTTTACTGTAAATAAAGAGAGCACGATCATGGATGCCTGCCTGCCTGCCTGTAATTCCAGGGGTAAATCACGGCAGCGGATGTGAAGTAATGTTCCACTAAATCTTCATGTTTTAGTGGAATTTCAAATCCAAGCTTACTAATCCACTCCTCTAATTTATATCTCTTTATATCTCTTCAGTTGGTCAGTGTGGTAGTGCATCAGAAAAAAAAGACACATGTGAGTGAATCTACATGCAGGGTTTATATCTGTTAGCTCTGAAGAACAGGACAGTCAGGAGATTTTTGGCTGATCCTGCGACTGACTCAAGACTAGCTTGATGTGTCAACAGAGAACTTGGTGGTTGCAACAGACAGGTGAAATACCAAAGTGCTGTTGAATCACCCCTGGGGGAAGGCGGTAACTCGATCTGATGTGTGTACTAATGTAAAGTATGCTTGAGACTGCAGGTGAAGATTACCCGTTCAGCACCTTATGAAGAATTCATGAAAGTTCTCAGCAGGGCTGGACACACGTAATGTCTCGCCTTGGATGGCAGCCAGACCTCATTATCCTCCTACACCCTCTCAGCTATTACTATCCCAGCAGGCTCATCTATGGTTTCCTGGGCAGTCAGAGATCCACACCTCTTTAAGCTTTGACCTCACCACTGGACTTAAAGACTTTTGTGGTGATTTTAAATTTCTTTCATGACTTATCATTTGTAAGGGACCTCACAATGAATACTTGTGTGGGTGAACTCTTACTCTGTCTCTCTTTATGGATGCTGGTCCATATGTCCTATGGAGCTCATGTTTGATGGACAGACTGGAAACTTCTCTGTAATTGATCCATTTGTGAGGGAACTGCTTCTATCTATTGCAAAGTGGTTACAGATTGGTTTTGTGATTTATTGTGAATTGACTGTGAAGATTGGCATTGTATAAGAGTTTGTGGGGCAGTAGGTCAAGTCTCAAATATCTACTTTAATTTTTCCAGTGCTCCATCCATATCTGCATATCCACAAAACAGTACGCATATTAAAGGCTTCCACCAAGTTCTATATTTTGTACTTTTTTACCATTAAAAAATGTGTGATAAATGTTTTTCTATGAACTATTCTCTGCTGCTGGTAATGTTCTCATTTAACACAGCTGATAATGTGACACTAATGTAAGCGTTCTTATCTATTCTTCTTTGAACATGCACCAGTGAGAAACACTAATGCTAAGAAAAAATATTAATAACCTTTTGAGCACCTGCCAATACATACTCATTTTTTAACCTTGTATGTACATGAAACCTTATATAAAACAAGCACATCTTGATACTGATGAATGGAAGTGTAACCGACAGTGCATTACAATGTGCATTATATTCACATTAACCCTCAGCTAACCTTATCCCTTACATGACCAAGTCACGCGAACCTCTAATGGACAATCCATCCACGTGTAATTAGGAATAAAAGGAATAAAATGCATATAGATCAAAGTTAATATGATGCTCCTGCAGGAATCCATCTGTTCATAAAGTTGTCATTTCAAATACACGTGTGGCTGAAAGAAAACTCTGAAAAATGAAAGGCAGTAAGACTTTCAAAGTAACCTTTTTTAAATGCCTGCGTGGTATTATTTTGATTAAAAATTCAACCATTCCTGCTATCTCAGTGCCATGGTAGTCCAAAGCCTTGTGCTTGGTGTCCTTGATCATTATGCTGATGGTACAGATGAGCCCTGTGCATTGCTGGAAGGTCAGGAATGAAGGCAGCATATCAGTGTTGTCACTGTCAAACCTCATATCTCCACACAGAAGGAAAAATGTTCCTCACTCTGTGGGGTGTTAACAGTTTAGTGGATAAAACACCTGCCTGTGAACTCAAAGTTGCAGTTTTGAACACCCACTTCCTACCATTGTGTCCTTCAGTGAGACACTTAACCCTCCGTTGCTCCAGAGGGACTATCCCTGTAACTAATGACTGCAAGTCACTCTAGATAAGGGTGTCTGCCAATGCCACTTATCTTATTCTGAAAGGATGGTAATGAAATTATCCCAAGTGATTTTGGGGCATTTCTCTTGCATTTATTGTGACTTTTTATCACATAATAAAAGGGAAGCCAACATTTAAATATAAAATCCAAGAAGGGAGATGAATTTTTTTTGTTTTGACAACAATATAATTGCAGTAGTGCAGTCTCTTCACCCAAAATACCCAATTCGCTCATTTTCACTTTTCAGCACAGGATAAGGTGTGACCAGGCCATGGGCCAGACACTTCACACTGTGATGAGAAGTTTGGTGGAGTTGCGAATTGGAGTCTTTGTGCTGTGACAGCAAAGTTTGTCTGGGTGAGCTGAGTTGAGGACTTTCCATTGTGATGATAGAGTTTGAGTGACAGCAAAGTTTTACTAGACCAGGTCAAGGGCTCTGCATTGCAATCTGGAAAGTTTTTGTCCCGAAAACTGTGGAACTGTGACAGTATGTCTGGGTTTTTATGTTTTGTCTGCTGTTGATTTGCTACTGCAGAGCACGCTTGAGTAAGTTTCTCCACAAATAGAATTAATTATTGTTTATTCCACACCTTCATTTGTGAAAGTGCCAGCAGTACTCCCCCCCACCAAAAAAAAAGTTACTTAGAACAAAATTATCATATTAAATGGCATTTCTGAGATGTTTACAATGATATGTCTCAATTTAATGGGTCTTCGTGGTGTACAGAGGATGAAGGGATGTGCAAACCCTTGATGTGCCAAAAAAGTTGTAGCCCCTGAACCTTAAAAGCGAAAGTAAAATCTGATTTCAACAAATAAAAGCGTGTAAAACAGTCCGGTGTTTGTTCTCCTACATGCTCAACATTTGTTGTTCTTTCTTTAGGCGCGCAGACGCTTGGCCACTTTCCGGACCCCCTCCTTATGTGGGTTTTCCTTAAACTCTTGGGGGCGGAGACTATCTTGAAAGTTCTGCTGGGATCAAAGATAGGAGCAAAGTAGGAGCCACCATACACTGAGGCAGAGGGTAAACACGCACTGATATGTTCAAATAATGGGGAACACAAATACGGGAAATAAAAAAATCAACCAATAACAAAAGCTGGCTCAGTATGGGCGTGTCCTCACTGGTGCAATACACCTCGTATTGCAGAGATGTGAAGTAATGACATAATACCAGCATACATGGAAGCAATGGTGCTTTAAATTTATATTATGTGTCACTGCTGCATATGAATAACATGCTCTGCATCATCACATTTCTTTCCAAAAGAAGTAAACCGCATTTGCGTTCATGTATCATTTTATTTATGTGTAACTATTTGACACATTTGAATCATGATGCATTTTTTCCATTCACTCTAACAAATTGTCTGCATGTAAAAGTGCTACCAAATCAATGTGATCAGAAATAAATGAGTCTGAGTTCTTCTTTGGCTCTCAAGTAAATATGAAACTTCACCTCCGGAGCTGCTGTGTGAGTAATGACCTGGCATCAACCTCATCTCATCACTGGAAATCAAAAACAAGGCAGACTTCCTAAATGGCCTGAAGGCAGCTCTGCACACCTTGGCTGGCACACAAATTACTCTGCTTCAAACCCCATAACTCTATCTGCCACTGTCAGCGGTGATAAACACCAGCCCCTCTCTCGTCTATCAGCTGCTGAATGTGTCGTCTCCAGGGACTGTTGCTTCTCCTGTCAACTATATTTAGCACCACATATATAGGCCATATGACATCAACCCATGGAACCCTAGGAGAGAACATCTCATGCATCTTAATAGAGGTGTGACACTACATTGTAATGGTTTGATAATGTCACATGTTCAGTCAGGTAAAGGTTTTTCGGAGCTGAAAGTGGGTTTTTTTTAATAAAAATGCTTCAAAGTGTCCAAAACTAGGCCTTTGGAGGTACACTATATAGACAAAAGTTTTGGGACACCTGACCATCACACTAACAATGACTTTTATGACACTGCATTCAAATGCATAGACTTTAATATGGAGTTTATCCCCATTGCAGCTATAACAGGCTCCACTTTTCTTAGGAGGCCTTCCACAAGATTTTGGAGTTTCTGTGTGAATTTGGGCCCATTTATTCTGTAGAGCATTTATTAGGTCAGGCACTGATGTTGGACAAGAATGTCTGGCCCTCAGTCTCCCTTCCAATTCATCCCAAAGGTGCTGGATGAGGTTGAGATCAGGACTCTGTGCGGGCCAGTCAAGTTCTTCCACACTTTTGTTCATTATAAATGGATGCTCTAAGATTAGCATCTGGAACCTTACCATTCTCCTCTGCATTCTTTTAAATATTGGCACTTCCACTATACTTTCAATCTTCTTTTATTGATTTTCAATGTTTTCTTTTATTTCTTCTATTCTTTTCTTTTTTTTAAATTCTCTATTGTAGTTTTTTTTCCTGTAAAGCACATTGAGGAATTTTGTGCTAAACAAACAAGACTTGACTTGGCATGAATGCCAATGGGGTGAAGCATTCACATCTCATCCTGTAATCTAAAAAACGAATTATCACACACTAAGCCAAACAATTTTCTTTGGTTACATCAGTGCTATTAGGCTGGTTATCAAGGCATGATTGAAAATCCAGAACATTCTAAATGAACCTTCGTCTGGCTTTTTGGAGCCTACCGCCAAACCATGTGACCAGCAGGGCCATAATGAGTGGGATCTGGGCCAGCATCAGTGTGTCTGGGAGCATAAATCACTGGAACATTACTTGGAAAATCTGGTCATTCATTTGTTCACTTACTGACAGGTGAAGATGTATTTACATGTTTACTTCTGTCATTTATTTGATGAACAGTCTCATAATGCATATGCTGGGGGGCACATTTCATTAAATGAATTAAAACCCTCCTGATTCCTTTAGAGTATATTACAACCAACAGAACATAAAATGGCTTAATGCAGCCAAGGCTCGGGACAGGAAATGTATCGGTATCAAAGATGAATAGAAATATATTAATTGACAAATAATGTTTCACCATTGTTTCAAATGGTTGCTAACATCTTTATCTTCTAATTATTTTTTAAATTAATGTACAAATCCAGTTTTGTAATGTAAAAAATTGCATTTTTTATGTTTTTTAAAAATATATGTCGTCTGTGAAAATGTTTTGAATAATTCATGTACAATTTCATATGAATTTTTAACCTACTGTAACAGTATGGACTCGATGCATGCCTCTATTACTGACAATTGCCTGATGCAGAATTCCATATATCTAACCACGTTCTGCCTGGAGGCTGACAACAACACAACACTGCATTAAGGAAATAATGAAATAAATAAAAACAAATTAATGTTTGGGGAAACGCACTGAGACAGCAGTTTCTAACTGCCCTTTGCAGAGAAACCCAGTCAATAAAATCTCTGCATAGTGTTATTCTTATCAATATTTAATGCCAAGGCGTTGAAAGGTCTCTCATGCTGGCCTAACCCAGGGCATTTTGATGTTTTTCCTTTTCTGAAACGGGACACAGGCAGCACATAAGCAATCTCTGGGGATTTAACATAGAGGTATATGTGTGTGTGTATGCATGTGTGTGTGTGTGTGTGTGTGTGTGTGTGTGTGTGTGTGCATGTGTATGTATGTGTGCATGTGTGAGTGTGTCTATGTATGTGTGTGTGCGTGTGTGTGTGTGCGCGTGTGTGCGTGTGTCCGTGTATGTGTGCGTGTGTGTGTGTATGTGTGTGTGTGTGTGTGTGTGCACGTGTATGTATGTGTGCATGTGTGAGTGTGTCCATGTATGTGTGTGTGCGTGTGTGTGTGTGTCTGTGTATGTTTATGTGTGTGTGTGTGTGTATGTGCATGTGTATGTATGTGTGCATGTGTGAGTGTGTCCATGTATGTGTGTGTGTGTGTGTATGTGTGTGTGTCTGTGTATGTGTGCGTGCGTGTGTGTGTGTGTGTGTGTGTGTGTGTTAATGCTTTGTCTTTGTCCACAAAGTCCTTTGTCCAGAAGGAAACACCTCATACCACTTTTAGTGTGTAAGACATTTTAACACGTCAGTGTTACTGTTATATCAGTTGTGTAGCCACTGACCTTGGTCCTCTTGAGTTCATCCCTTCATCACTTAATATTACAAAGATGTTTCCATTCTAAAATTGGACAAAAAGTCCTTTGGGAGAGTTCTAGGAGCTTTTCAATGCACTTAGACCTAACAACAAATGTCAGTTTTATTACAGCATTACAGAATCAACAAGTTAAAGTGGTGAGATCAACAAACACGTTATCTGGGTTTATGTGAGTGTTTATGTGAGTCTAATGTGACGATAAGGGTAAAATCCATTTTTATACCTTTTAGGCCAAAACCTCTTTAAACCTTTGTAAAGCAGTCTCTCAGTCATCAGACAGTGTCTTCAAACCTTTACATGTAATAATTTTTGAGGTATCTTTTGGATACACTAAACTCTGAACAATTTTGACTTGGTATGTTACTCTTTAATTGTGTCTTTCAAATCAAACTACTCTGAATGACTGTCTTTAGATCTTAATTCCTTTTAGTTAAAACATGAAAACTTGCCAAAAACAGAACTGAATGTATGAGTCGGATGTGTTGCTCTAAAACTGCAATATAGTTCGGTTTGTATTTCATCAATAAAGAAACTTGTCCCCCCCCCTCATCTCTTTATGATTTTAAAAGATGCCATAATGAAAGAGTGCAACTGGAGGCAGGTCAGAGAGGTGCAACAGTAAGTGAGAGTGTCTTTAGGAATCGCACTCAAGGAATAGTTAAATTATTCATTAGCATTCAGGCTTTGTTTAATGGAGCAGTAGCTGTTCAGTCATTTGAAACTGAAGTGGATTTAAGCTGTATGGTTTAACAAAAGGTTGTGAGTTTAAAAGCTGTTAAAAGGCATTTAGAATTTAGTTATTTAGTCTTTGTAGTGCCTTACAGTGACCTCCTTTTAACTCAACCCCACCACAGTACTGGAAATGTGTGAGTGAAATTACTCTATTCAGAGAAATGATCAGCGTTGTACTGCACTTTTCTCAGTGACAGGGGCACGACTCATGCACTGTCTAAACACACATGAAATATGAAGATCTTCACACGCTGGATTCAGGATGTTGGTGTATGGAAAACTCATATCTGTGTGCGGTACTCTGTCCATCAAGGGAGTCATGGTTGAAATGGTAGATAAAGTTAAGAGGAATCAGTTTGGATCAATTACGAAGGGTATGTTGGTACATTCTGCCCTAAAGTGGTTAAAATAATGAGCAAAAGGGATCTTGCTTGAGGAGGTGTGGGTAAGAAATGTGAGTGAACCTAATATTTATTAATCAGTCTTTACTTTGTATTACAACTGACCCTGTCCTGGTCAGTCATGATTTTGTTTCTTTTTTAATGAAATTAGTATATTAACTAGTGGTGGGCCATGATCGGCGTTAACGCAGCACTAACGCAGACTCTTATTGGGCGATAAAAAAAATATTGCTGTTAATCTATACACAAAGTTGGGTTGGGAGCTGGGTCTATACTACTCCAGCGATGATGACTTTTAACTGGTATTTTAGCACGGATGTACACCTAGCCGAGTTGCACTGTAGGGGGTGAGAACGAGTCTTTGAACCTGTGTGTATGCCTACTGTGAAACAGGGCCGTTACTAGGACGGAAAGACAAGGGGGGCTTAGCCCCCAGGGTTGTAGGAAGGAATTAGCGTGTATAGAGGGCTGAAAACCTTTCACCAAACCTTTCCTTTCACTTAAGAAAAAAAAAACAAAACTTTTTTTTGGTATGTTTTTTATATAATCTAAAAATTCTAAGAATCATTTTTACATTAACTTCCTTTATAAGTTTCATTCTGCTGTAAAATTGTTTATTGTTAGTTATGGTGTTTATTCCAACAGGGTGTGAATGTTTTGTAGCTCAAATTAAAACAAGAATATCTGCTGATTAAGTATATAAGATTATTTCATGCAACAGAACAGAGTACTTAAAGCAACAGCCCATATGTGCAACTATTTTCTTTCCTCAGAATCAGACTTTCTTGCATAAATACCTCATTGTTTCATCATAATGTCTTCAAACTTCTCTTGGTAGCTCAAAAAGGTGGTTTGTAAGATATAACAACCTGTATATCAGATCACTGAAACAGTGGGTTGTACAGTTGACATCCCCTGCTCATTTTGGAATACAAGAGATCATATACAGGTTGTGACCCTCATCAAGCTCCTGGTGCATCATGTTGTCATGAACATGAACCCTAAAATGTTTTTTTAAGGGATCTTCAGGAAATGATTCTACTTATAATTATGAACCCTTTGCAGAATGAACATCTTTTCACAGTAGCCATGGAAGCAATTCATTACACCTTAAAGTGTGAAAACATAATATTTCTAATTTAAATTAAAATATTTGATTCAATTATATTGATTAAAATATCAGAGGAGTCAATTTCCATTCCACAGGCATAATAGCCTCACATTAGAAATGCCAAGGCCTGCAGAAAGGAATATGATGGTAATTTGTCTGGTTTCATGTTTTTTATTTGCTATAATGATTTTGTGAACAAGTCTTTAGAAGAACCTTTTTAGCCAAACATTTTAGGTGATGAAATGTATGGTTCCTAAACAGTTGACTTGGACATATGGTGGTAAGAAAAGTACTAACTTAATTATCACAAAAAAAAACTCTAAAAATGTCAGCATTTTGACACTTTAGAAATATTGCTAAAGACTTTGTGTCCAAACAACAGAAACTTATTCACACCTTCATTTCCTGCAGTGTTGACTATTGCAACCCGCTCCTCAATGGGATTCCAAAAAAGTCCATTAGACAACTCCAGCTCATTTAAAATCCTGCTGTCAGAGTTCTAACCAAAACCAGAAAATAAGAGCGCACACTCCAGTTCTCAGGTCCTTGCACTGGACCACAGTTTGGTACAGCATTAGTCATTGTGTACAAGTCACTCAATTGTTTGGGTCTTAAATACTCTACAAATCTCTGATATGTGTGAAGAATATATTCCTGGTAGGTCTGTTACAACAAGGACCAGCTCAGCTAGTGCTGAAAAAAGCTGAAACTAAACAGTGTGAAACGTTGTTTATCCACTATGCTGTCCAACCAAATGCCCATCAATATCAGATCCGCACCAACTATAGCTTTAGCTGCTAAAAACTGTACTATTCTCCTCCACCTTCTTTTGAATATCAGTACTTCTATTGCACTTTCAATCTTCTATGCATTCTTTCACTTCTTTAATTTTTTTATTTTATTTTTCATTCTATTCCTGTAAAGCATATTGAATTAAGTTTACTGTGTGATAGTTGTTCTATATAAAATATATGGCATGACTACTTTAGAGTATATTACTGTTAGAAGGTTCTTTTTAGAATCCGAAGTGTTTCTTCTATAGTATGTCTTCAAACAACCCTTTAGAGCATGGGTATTTGTAAGACAATACCTCTGTTCAAAATGAATGAAGATTTGATTGTGAAAAATGTATTGTCATGTAAAAAACAACAGCAGTCACAATGTATGTTTTATGTCAATGGAGCGCATAAGAAAAATATAAAACCAGCTTGCACTCCTGAGACTGGGCAGAAAGCGTTTTCATTACTGTGAGTGTTTCTACAGACCGATGTTAATAGTAACCCTACCCACACAAAATGAAGAGCCGCTGTAATTTGAGAGTCCCTCCACAGATGATCCAATGAAAAAGCCAGAGACAAATTAAATTCACCTGCTTCAATTACATCTAATGATCCTTTCTTGCATCTCTGCCATGCAACTCCTTTATCACTGTTTCATTCTTTGTTTCAGTCTTTCAGCGAGGGGTCAGGCTCTATAATTAGGCCTGATGGAACTCCAATATTCACTGCATCTTGATGATTGAGGACAGAGCACGCATATTCTGTCCTCATCTCTCTTCTGGGAATTCATTCTGGGTGGAAAATGAATTTCTGATGAGTTGTGAAGTTTAATGTTTCCTGTTATTTTAACTTTAGACACTGTGTTGTTGATCTCTAGTGATAAAACCCTTTTGTGACTGTAGTCATGATGTGGTTTTCTTTTGGTGCTTTTCTACTGGCACAAGCAACTGTGTCATAAAGCAAACAACTGTTCCTCCATTACAAATAAAGTGACCTGGACCCAAGAAGTACCTGAGCCGCACGATAGAAAGTGGACCACAGCCAAAATGACTGAATCACCGCTTTCTGATGGGTCGAAATGTCATGACAACATGAAAAGAGGCCATTTATTTTCATTTATTATTACTACACAAAAAACAACAATGGGGATACAACCTAACAACTGGGAAGTACAAGCACTAAATTTCAGCGGGAGTTTTCTGTGATGTTAAGGGATTTATCTTTAATGCCGTGAGACACACTATCAAGCTTTTGCTATCACAATTCTGGCTTGTATAAGACACAGCATATTACATTGACACCTATGTGTTGGAACACATATGACAAAGTGTTCTCTCTGACCTTTAAACAATGTTAAGTCTATAGAAGTGTCTGAAAATGCACTATATGTCTGTGCTAACACCAGTATTTCAGTTGTACACACACTACAGGCTGTGTGTACCAGAGGGGTATAAAGTCCCCCAGTACTGGACTGTGGAGCAGAGGAACTCTGCGAGTCCCTTCACACAACAACACAACCCAATCTCACGACTTTTCTTGCAGCCGGTATTAATTACAATTTAATCAAAATACGTGCTACGATCACAATTTAGGACTTTTTTGGTCCTAGGACAACGCTTCACTATCCTATGTATTTTAATGCACACTGCGTAACATTGCCAGTATCTGCTCTAACAGGTGACGGTTAGAGTTAGGGTTGAGGTTAAGGTTAGGGTTAATTTATGGTAAGGAATGAATTCATTCTTTCTCTCCTACTGTGCCTGAGTCACCAGTATGTGCAGATACTGCCGATGTTACGCACTGCACATTAAATACATAGGGTAGTGCGTGGTAGTGGTAATGCGTTGTCCTAGCACGAAAAAGTGAAGTGTTGTAGCACAAAAAAAGCCCTAAATTGTGATCTGCCGCACGAAAAGACGTGAGACTGTACTCAGCACAGTAATGGAGATATACAATATTTTATGTTTATGTGAATTTTAAACAGGGCAAGAAATTTGTATTTGATTTGGAAATAGCTTTAGCTTTATTAATATGTGATGCTCCATATACATTTTATATATACTATTAAAGTTTGCACTGAATCTTGATTTCTTCTGTTTTCTTTCATGTAAGTCATGGAAGGGGAGGACCCACCATCTAAAATGTCCCATTTTAATGGCAACAACATTATAATAATGAATGGGTGGGGCCCCAGAACAGATAACACATCTTCATTTATTTTGCTATTTGTACATATTATGTTTGTTCTATAAGTTAATGTTTTCATCTGCAGTGGATTGTCTTGAGTACTAGGGCTGCTTTGTGGCCACATTTCGCTGACAGCCCCTAGACACTGCCCTCAATGGCCTGATCAGTAATCCAAGGAATATCAATGGGATGAATGTGAGTGATGTTTGTGATCCTGCACTAAACATATGACATCAGTAACAGATCTTACTAATGCTCCTGTGGCTGAATGCAATCAAATCCTCACAGAAGTGTCTTCTGTAAAGTCTCAGAAGGAGAAGATTCTCCCATTAACTCCTCTGATTTCAGAAGCAACACGTAACGTCTAAAAATGTCGAAACCATAGGAGTGTAGTTCATTCTTCACCTCTTTAACTCGTTCAGAACTGCTCTCCTGTCTATGCTTGTATTGTATTCCTTCAGTCCCATTACAGAGAGAAAATTGGACAGACTTGTTGCCAACTGGCCTTCTGGGTCAGCGCTGGGCCCCTCGGGGTCACCCACTAATCAGCTGTTTATTAGGGATACGGAGAGGGTTGAAAAAAGGGGCAGTTTGTGGGCGTCTTTTTACTAGCTCCAGAACCGTATTGCCCTCTTGGGCAATCAGCATTGCAAACAGAAGGCTGCATAGCAGCTACAGATAAAGGGCACCGCACGGGCAGGAGCTGCAGATCAATATCTTCTCCATTGATTCACATCTCAGAATGCAAAACAGGTGGCAATTACAGACATCTCACATGGGCCCTGGTGAGTACAGGCTATTAGAATTCGAAAACAGACTAGATAGAGGGTTACTGATAGGGTCATTGTGGCAACCACATATTAACAGATGGTGGGTTCACACACTCTCACGAGTCATCTCGTTTGATCTATAGAAAATAATAAAAATGATACAGATCTATTTGATTTTTTCAGTCTTAAAATTCAATGGGACAAAATATATTGGGCAGTACAAAGAATATGTACCTATTAAACACATAAAACATATTATCCCATTATGCAGAAAAGAATATTCAAATACCAATTGCATCAGATGCATTAGTTACTGGTTCTGGTAATCAGTTTGAATGTATCTATTTATTGCCACAGAAATGACATGAACACCAGTGAGCTTGGAGGATGCTTTGATCATTTAAATACAGGATTTATAACAAGTGTAATCCTAGGACAAGTGCATGATTTAGTATATTTTTTGAAGGCTTGTGAAAACAGCTGTTTGGGGATTCTTGCTGTCTTGGCCTGTACACAGATTACTGACGTCCACAGCTGAGGAAGTCTCAGGACGGGACCTGAACCTTCCTTTCTTTGGTTCTTGTGATGACTATTGATGTATTTAGTCCTGCTTTGCATATATGCAGGAGTTTGTTGATCAAGACCTCACATGCACTTCCATGTGGATTTGAACTGTGACCAGAATGGCAAAAACAATGTCAAATTCATGCTCTAGTCAAACCGTTCGATATTTCTCGAACTGTTCTGTGTTTCAGGCCCCACTCATTTGCCACCACCTTCAACCTTTGGAAATAGTCCTACATTGTGATTTATTTATTTATTTATTTATGCGCCCACAGCAAAATAAGGAGGAAGTGTGAAGTCAATGGGGGTGATCCGAGGACAGACAGAGGAGAAACTCATCAGTAAAAATGCAGTAAAAAATTAAAAATATTCTTGCAACCTCTATAACCCAGACTTTAATGAAGTGGCATGAATCTGAATTCAAGGCCAAAGGTGATCCGGATCTCCGGGAGCTGTATGGAATAATGATGCTTCAAAGTATTTTTTTTATAACAGGTATGCTAATGAGTCTATCTAACAAGCTCTAATGTTTACTTTTTTAGATGCTTTGAACGTTCTACCTTTTTTGCATCTTAATGATGAAGAAATATGTGTTTTGGGCGTAGGTTGTTGCCACAGCATATTGTTCATCAGTAGGATACGATGTTAACACAAAGGGTTTAACAGAATCTCACTGAAGCGGCAGGCAGAACTGGACATGTGTGTGCTCATCATTGCTGTTTCATTAAACCATTTCCTCTGATCATTCTCGGAGGTTAGCCAGGCGCTAGTCGCCGCACAGCTGCACAGGCCTATTTATTAATAAGAAGAATCGTCCTGCTTGGAGCATAATGACTGCATGATGGGAAGCGATCAGTGGGATCCATCTTCCATATGGTGATTAATACGATCCTGCAGTGCCGCTTTTTCCTTATTTTCCCATTTTCTCTAGCCATTGGAAATGCTCTAAGTCCCTTGACAGTCTGTGAGCTTATGTTGGATCTGCTTTTGGGAAAGCCACGTCCAGTCCATGGAGGGATGGAGCTTCTGCGTCTGTGGTGTTGAATGGCAGATGGAAAGCTACAGCTTTTTCAGACAAAAGAACGGCCCATTTGTTTCAGTGTGACTCCAACAGTCTATACGACATAGAAGAATGTTTCAAAGAACAATTTGGAAAAGGAAAATTTATAGGCAGACTAGATAGCAGGTTACTGATAGGTTCGTTGAGGCAACCTCATATTAACAGATGGTGGGTTCACTCAATGTCATGAATCATCTCGCTGGATCTATATACAATAATGAAAAGTGATACAGATCTGTTAGATTTTTTTTGTCTTAACATGCAATGGGGGAAAACGTTATTGGCCAGTACAAAGAATATATTAAAAATATGATCCTATTATGTAGAATGTTTAAAATAGCAGCTGCATTAGTTAATTGGTCTGGCAGATAATTAGTCTTATTTTATTGCCACAGAAATGACCAGCATGTAATGAACATCAGTGAGCTTTGAACATTTAAATAGTGCAATCCTAGGACAAGTGCATGACTTATTTTATTTTTGATGGCTTGTCACCAGCTCTGTTTGGGGATTCTTGTGTCTTGGTCTATACACTGACTACTGAAAATCAAACACACAATTTTCTTTCACTCAAGATGCGGTTGATTAGCCAAAAAATTTGTAAAGACCAAATTTTCCTGCTTTAGATTGACTCTTAGATTGAGTTAATATTCCTAACAAACACTAGAAATCAATAGTCAACCAAATCTCTAAATGCCTAAAATATCACTCAATATGCACAAACTACGTTCATCTCTTCACAAAGGTGTTGCAGACTCGTGAATTTTTGATGATCAAAAATGAAGAAGAATTTGAGAAGTTCTTTTTACAAGTGCTTTGTGAAGTTCACTGTATTTTGGATGTTGAGATGCAGTTTGAGTGCATTCAGGAAGTTTTTGTAGATCTAGTTTTACAGGAAAAAATTGGCAACTCATGATTTTTAGCCTCGCTGATCCTGTGCAGAAGCAAAATCTGGACAACATGTTTTGGCTGTTTGATGACACTTGGGTTGAAAAATTGTGCAAATGTAATGACTGTTATAATTTAATATATAATATAATATTTATTATTATAATATATTTAAAAACTGCTAGAAAATTTGTTCTTGATATGAAGCACTGATATCATGTGCCATATAAAAACACCTAAAAAGATTGCTGATGTAGGTGGATCTAAACACACTAAAGTTGTATCAAAAATCTAGATTTTACCCAGAATGGTTGCCATGGGGTAAAACACAAGGGATTCCACTAATTGGCAGGGCGGCTGGTGTGACCGAGGCAAACAGCACCCCGTTCTGTTTTACTGGCTTTGTGCTTTGTGTGAGGAGTGATTAAGTCACTCATTGTCCCTTCAAAAAAAAATCATGCACACACACACACACACACACACGCACACACGCACACACACACACACAGCGCTGCTCCCTAGCAACACAAAATTGAATTAAATCTCCTTCACCCAAATCTGAAACTGATTAAAGCTGTTTCTTCAATCATAAAGCATTTACCCTCTGAAGGCCCAGTGTTTATGGCTGTCAGTGGTTTCATGAGCGTTCCTTTGTGTCGACACACCTGATGCTTTCTGTCACTTCAAACAGCCCCTGTTTTCACTATTTCATTCCATTGTCTTTTTTGATGATTTTCGATCTCATGTAATGCTGTTATCTGTCTACTGAGAAAATGCACATATGACAATTAGTCTTAAATGAAAAAGGAACAGGGGCCTCAGTGTATCTGATTACATGTGTACACATTTCCTAAACCAGTGGTTCCTTGGAGACCTTTCCAGATGGTTCATATTTTAGCTCTATTCTATTGCAATGAAGCAAAATCTGGACCATCTAGAGATCACAAAAGAACCCCTAAACTATAAAGCTCCTTTTAGTATGAGAAAAAATTAACAGTCATCTTTATGCAGTTTTATGTGTTGAGCTGCTAGTGAGCAATGTGTGGCGAAATGGCGACATCGTGGCAAAAATGTACAGCATGTTTTCCTTTCCACAAAACAAAACAATAAAGTTTCATCAAGTTAAATCATGAAGGCTGAATCTGCACTTTAAACAGAGTTTCTCTGCTTGTTTTTGTTATCATTTGGTTTAAAAGAGATGCATCTGTAAACCATTTACTGCTTTTATTTCCATCCTTGAAATTTTCATTTTCTCTGCTTTAGCATACCTTTCCACTTTTGGGAAATTTCACACATGCTAACCCCATTAGCTTCCATATGGGGATGTATTCAATACATGTGTTCGCTAAGCCCCAGGCTTCAATATCATGGATTACTCTTTCTGAAAAAGACCTTTTGAATTATTTTTTTTATTGGAAATAATAACACTGCATGGAAAGAGCTTGCCATTCTTACCAGACCTGTTCAAATTCCAGCTGTGAGCCCCAGCTATCCAGTCTAGGAATATAATTAACGGTCATAGAAGATCCACGTAGTAAGTCTAATCAATTATTTTGAAAGAACTACATACATATTTGAAAGCTCTCTCATTTTGTGTGATGTGAAATATACCACAGTGATGTTATTCTGCTCAGGCTTCATCTACAGTGCTCGTGGCCATTCAAAGTCTGACTTAACTCAAAATACAAGGAACACCTGCATGAAGCACTTGCAATTTCTTCTCTCTCTCTCTCTCTCTCTCTCTCTCTCTCTCTCTCTCTCTCTCTCTCTCTCTCTCTCTCTTTCATTCCTCACTCTACAGCCATTTCTCTGGGTTCTTTACAATCTCAGTTCATGGAGCTGCAGACACCAATCACCCATTACATTAAAATCCCCTGTAACATTAAATAGGTCCCTGAAGTTACACCAAAACAACTTTGGTTCATTGAGGCACAGACTTCACAAGATTTCTGAAAGTGTGATGTATCTATGTTAAGATGCTAGCAGCAGACCTTTTAAGTCTTGGAAGAGGCAAGGTGGGGCCTTCATCAATCAATATAGTATATCTAGCACTTCCCAAAGATATTCCTATGGAGACAGATTTGGTCCAGAATGTAAAATTACTCTCCAGGATTTTGTTCCAACTGACAACACTTCGTCATGTTCCTCAAACCTTTCTTGAACAGTATTTTCAGTGTGGCAGGGTGTATTATCCTGCTGAAAAAGATCTCTGCCATTTAGCAATATTGTTGCAATGAAGGGGTACTTTGTCAAAGTAACAACTGCATGAATTCCAGGATCCATGGTTTCCCAGCAGAACACTGCCCAGATTATCACACTGCCTCTACCTTCTTGCCATAGTGCTTTCTATACCCATCTCTTGCCCTTATTCATCAGGCTAGACCAGCTTCTTTCATTGCTTCATGGTCCAGGTCTGCTCATGTGATGAATTTCAGTGGTGGACAGAGGTTAACATGGACAGTTGCAGCAAGCTGTTGTGCATGGTGTGTTCTGAGATCTTTCTATCATAACCCACATTTTCAGCAGTTTGTGCCACCACGGGTTAGGGTTAGGGTTCTGTGGAATCAGATTGATTAGAGTTTACTGTCCATGTGCTTCAATGAACTTTAGGCGCCCATGACCCTCTCAGTGGTTCACAGGATGTCAATCCTTGAACCTCTTTTGGTATGGACTAACCACTGTATACTGGAAACACCCCAAAAGACTTTGACCCAGTTTAACTATCACAGCTTTACCCTTGTCAAGGTCACACAGATTTTCTCTCTTGCCCATTTTTCCTGTTTTCAATACATAAACCTCAAAAACTGACTGTTATATAAGAACTGCCTAATATATCCCTAGATAATATATCCCACCCCCAGACAGGTGCACTGTAATGAGATGATCAATGCTCACTTCACCCGTCAGTGGTTTTAATGTTTTAGCAGAGGTTTTGAAATCTAAAACAAAGTGCCTTCTTTAGGCCTTGCTTCCTATATTTTCTCTCTCTGACAAAGTTACTATATCTCATCTGATCAACTTTAAATTAAAAGCAAATTATAAAATCTAACCTGAATCTGTCCTCTTTTAGCAGTTTTCTAATTCTGAAAGAACTACGTAAAGGTTGAATAGTCTGACTGGCACTGCAATTCAGTTCACTTTGCATAACTGTCACAGTTATAGATGTCAGTGTATAGCCTTGTTGTCTCTTATTAGTTTGGCAACATGTCCATTTGTCTTTAATGAGTTGTGTTGTCTTAATAATTACATTTACAGCAGTTAGCAGACACTTTTATCCAAAATGACTTCCATTTCCTAACTACAGGGGTCAGTCTCCCTGGAGCAACTTGTGATCAAGGGTCTTGCTCAGGAAACCAGTGGTGCTATCCTGAAGGTAGGATTGAAACCCATGACCCCTTGGTCCAGAGGCAAGTATCCTGCCAGTTATTACTGTAACATGATAATCTATTCAGATTAAATTTGTAACGCACAAAGAAAGAAATCTTCTCCTTTTTTTGTACTGTGACATGATACATATGACCTCTCATGTCGATGACAGGGATGAGAGATGGGGTCTTAAGTTGGAAGTGGCAAAACTGTAATGAAAGGTGACTTTCTTAAATTATTTCATGACATAAGCTGCTGTAATGTTTAAAGAGATGGGAAAATACACACATAACTTACACAAACTACTAATACATACTCGCCTCACTTTTCTTCAGAACAAACTTTGTGCAAATGAGCTGACCGATCAGACCGGTGATATTTGGCTTAGTATCCTGTCATGTCTTCACATTCAAACTTTCAAATGCACACCAAGCAGGCTATAATTATTATATAAACTAATATATTCAAATATATTCATATATTCATTATATTAGAACCATATTAAAGGCAAAGTTGTGCTGCTTTTGCAAGAGAAGCAATGCAACTAGATGTAATTAAAAAAAAATGAACATCCTGAAAGAAGCTCACAGTGCAAACCAAAATTTGATTTTACTGATGGGGCAGATTCATACGATGGCTGGAGTACAACAAGCATTCACTAGGCTGTACTCTATTGACCAACCGTAAGTTCATGCTATTCACAGTATTTGTTTTTTTTTGTATTTATTCTGATGTTATATGGTATTTGAAAGGCAAAAAAAGCAAACATAAAGTGCCAAAAAGTATTAAGAAATGTTCAAACTTAAATTACTCTGATGAATACAAAAAAGCTCCGGTTTTACATGTGGATTAATTTTAGTCCGGCCTACATGGACAGAGTCTCCCCTACTCTAGTGACTGATTTTGAGTTGCCACTGGCAAGATGTTAAGACTAAAATGTGTGTAGATGAACAAAAGATGCTTTTACATTTGACCTTACTAGTTCAAAAAAGCTTTTCATGGATATGCCACTGTTAAAAGCATGGATATCCATACTGTTGATGGTCGTCTATGAGAGATCTCCTGCAAGGCTTTTCAAATACATAAACCATCAGAGCGTAGACAGATGCAATCTGTGATATAAAAGATCTCCTGCGGTACTCGAAATTGCCAACATGTGAAAAACAAATAAACAAACAAATAAATAAACACTGTTCACGAGGACTTTCATCAATGCCTGAAATGGAACATTGTAAATGAGGTGTGAGAGAGAAAAAAAGAAAAAGAAAAACAGTGCTGTTAAAGCAAATTACATGCACTACCACAGGCTTGCTGCAACCTCCTAATGTATCCATTACTGCCTTCGTGCCTCCATCTATAATGTGATGCTATGATGAAGTGAATGCTTCAGTTAATCCTAGTAATCCTGTACACATTGATTTAGTGAGATCTTGATGAAAACACAATCATGAGAGTGATATGAAGCAGCAGAGAGCGTCCTGCAATGACAGGCCTGATGGATGGGTCTGCAACTTTATGATGAATTCCCATGTGCATCATCAGACAGGGACTTTATCCTTATTTCGGCAGAGACAATACTGGTGTTCTGATTTTCACAGTGTCAAACTCTGGCACCAAGGCAGTAGCGAAACGGTCGAGGACTTTATGCAAAGGAGTTGTCCGATCAGAGATGACCAATTAGACTGGAGATATTTGGCTTAGCATCCAGTTGTGTCATGCTGAACACCACATGCCAATATTCAACATTTAAATGCACACTGAGCAGAAGATAATGATTAAATAAACAAATATATTAAAAACATCATTATATTAGATCATTGTATTAAGTTTAGAAGCAATTTTATGGCACTTCTGGGAGGGAAGCCATTCAACTTGCTGTAATGGGGTTGATATGAGGATGGGGATACTGTACCAAGTGAAGCAGTCGGCATCCAGAGAGCAGGGTCCATCAGTGGTGCCATTGGCTGTCCTGAGATTTGAACCTATGTCTTATGATCACAGGGGCAATTCCCTAACTACCAGCTCAAATCTTCCAAAAAAAATAGAGAAAATACATTGAAAATAATCCACCAGTAGGCAAATTTACATATAAGCGTAATGAAAGCATAATAAGTAAAAACTATGCAATAATACTTATGAAAATGAATAAAAATGAGATGTGTTGTCTTTAAATTGCATCATTTCATTTGCTATGGTTATTTTATTCCAAAAAACAGTGAGTGCATTTTTTAAACCAATTGTTCAGATTAGTGGAACAGAGTACCAATAAACATCTAGTTACTCAGTTATTCATTTAAAAACACTCAAGACTGTTTTTGCTCAGTTTAGCTTCTAGCGACCTCTTATTTACATTCACACATTTGACGAATGCTTTTATCCAGACTGGCAAGTGTAGCATTTAGTCTTGCCCAAAGACT
Source organism: Brachypetersius altus (assembly GCA_037974465.1). NCBI lineage: Eukaryota > Metazoa > Chordata > Actinopteri > Characiformes > Alestidae > Brachypetersius > Brachypetersius altus. The sequence goes on from JBBPDB010000153.1 coordinate 3,691,637, forward strand.
CTTATCAGCTGATCGCAAAGTCAATATCAGAAAAACAAAATGTGTATCATGCCATTTATGAAGACCTCAATTACAAATACACCAATCTAATACATATATATAGTAAACATGCAACAATAAAAATACTGCAAAAGTGCCTTTTTTCCACAGACTGGGCAGGCTCAGCATCAGATATTTCTCCTTTAAACACTACTAAGCTTCAAAATGGCCCGATTTTAACTAAAGCACTTCAGTTAAGAGCATCTAAAAGTAGGCTATCATGCTCAAACTACTCAAAACACTCGACTACCCCGCAGGAGGCAGCTGAACTGGACTGGATTCATTCCTTTTCCTCCTCTGATTTTCAGTCCATTCTATATACTATGTTCTTGTTGTTTCTAGTTATTTTTGATGCTACTTTTAATTGCTGCTTTTCATGACTTTCTAGCATTTTTACTTATTATTTCTCCCTTTTTACTGTCATTTTCCCTCTGCACTGCATAGCACATTAGAAAGGTGCAATAAAAATGTTTATTATTACATGGAAATGGCCTTGCCCTACTTACCAGTTTTCTGCTATAGTCAGTATGATGTGCAGACTCGAACCTTCTTGCTTTGCGATGCAGCAATTCTGTGATGATTCATAAACGTCAGGTGTGTATGAAAGGATACTTTAGAATAAACCCGTTTATAAGGCTTGTAGATGCTGTATTGTGCTAAAGCTGTTATCAGAAGTGGGAGGTGGGAGCCGGGAGCAGACCTGAAGGACAGTGGCTTGGTCCGCAGTAGAAAGCTGTAGGAAATGAAAACCCAGTCCTTCATATAGGATGTCACGGTCTCAGGGTTATCGGGGAAGGCTGTGCTGTTTACAGGGCATATACTGAGGAGGTTATGAGGCTAAAGGTCACAATGCAACCCTTTGAACAGATGGAAATTAAAGAGGAAATGTGAACGTCTGCAATAAAATGGTCGGTCATGTCTAGTTTTGGACCGAGTGTTCAGGACTCTCTCTAACATTATGACTGAAACCGACATGAACCGTTCAGTTTGACAGATATGTAACAGATCACCTGTCCATATAGAGAGATAATATTGGGACACACCAGTTTTTTGGGGAGGGGTTTAAGCTAGACCCCTTACTTCCAGTGAAGGACAATCTTACTGCTTCAGCAGAACAAGACATTTTGGGCAATGTCATACTTCCAACTGTGTGGACACAGTTTGGGGAAGAATCTTTTCTATTCCAGCATGACTGTGTCCCAGTGCACAAAGCAAGTTCCATAAAGACATTGACCTCAACCCCATCCAACACTCTCTTATCCACTGTCAACCCCTGAAGTAAAAAATGCTCTTCAGAACAAATGAGTGGAAGCTCTTATAGCTGCAAAGGGGCGGCCAACACCATACAAAAGTCTATGTATGTTAATGCAATATCATTAAAATCCCTGTTGGTGTAATCATTTATAATCAAGTGTATCTTGATTACTGAGTCAGTTTAATCGTTTGGTAGTTGCTGTTATTTATTTGTGTGATTCAGTTTCTCTTGTTTATTTCCTGTGTATGTATTATACTTTGTTTGCTAAACAAAGTTGCTCAATTAGTTTAGCAGAACTGAATTGTTTAGCAGAACAAATTATTTAGCAGAACTGAAAATGTGTTAGATTGCAACCTGCACCACTTACACTGTGCCTTAAACGTAACAAATGCTGATTACTAAGGCTTCATTCAGAGGCAGGACAGCACCCAATCATGACCGAGTCAAACACAGTTTGGTTCCAGTTAGTTTCATCCCAACACTGCCTTCCAACACACTGACTCATTAGACATCAAGGCATTGGACGCAGCCTTATTCAGTCCAGAAACAAGCCACAGGTTTGTTTGATAAAACATGGGTGGAGCTAAAACAAGTGCGAGTCAATCTGAAACAGAAAGGCTTTGGATTAGACTGGATAGACATCACTTCCATGCCTTTTGGCTAAGATCAAGAGCAGTAGTGCAATTTTATGATGTAACATGTGCAATGGAATATAACACAGGGTGATATTGTTTTTGCTGTTTTTACCTTTGTACTGTCCACTTTTTGGCATAATAATGCATATTTCCCACCTGTGGGACTCATAAAGGTTTATCTTATCTTATCTTATCTTACCGTAGTATCTGTTCCCATCAGTTTAATATCTGATGTGTCCTTTACTTGAGGACAACATATTAAATTGATATCTAGAACATAGATCCTCTAGAAAAGACGTAAACCTGGTGTTGCGGTATTTTGAGGAACAGTGCACCTATCGGAGCAGCCGGTGGCCTGGTGGTTAGGGAGTTGCCGCTATGATTGGAATGTTGTGGGTTTGAATCCCAGGACTGCCAGTGGCACCTCTGAGGTGACCTTGAGCAAAGTACCATCTCCACACACTGCTCTCCGGGCGCTGCACTGCTGTTTGCCCACTGCTTTGTTAGTGTGAATGTTCACCCTGTGCTGCGGTGTGTTCATGTATGACAAAAATGGGTATTTTATAATCTCTACAAATTGAACAGCTGGTAGTTAAACTAAAAAAGAGAGCTTCTAAATGTAGCATGTGACATGCTGTTATATTTTTTACATGTCATAAAAAAGCACCCATGTAAGAAAAAATAAAATGAAAAAGAAAGTGTATAACTATTAAAATGTTTGCAATATGGTCACTTTCACATCAAATATTTCAAAACATCAAATATATTTGCACTGGAAGACATATCAATACTGGTGGTACTAGCAGGGCTTGATATAATAAAGTCCATGCGTTGCTAATGCTAGTACTTGGTGAGTGTGTACTGGTGTGCTTTCCCCACAAGTGTTGCAAATAAGTGTGGAAATAGCCCCCCTGGTTCCCATTGATGGAGATAAATAATGCCTTGGCATCACTGTTGGTCTTTTCAGCTTTATTGTGGCTATCCTGTGTGCTCGCATTCACAGACACTCCGATTGTTTTTACTGCTTTCTCCATGAATAATGCAAGCTGGTTATCATGCACTGATCTGTGTTGTAACCTGTATAAAATAGATCTTTAGCGGTTTGAAGTGGATAATACTATGTATGTGTGTGTGTGTGTGCACATAAACACATAAGCACTCTCTGTTTGATTCAAAATAACAAACCCTGTACAGCACAGTGCACTGATTTTGCTTGATTCAAATCTGTCATTCATTTCCAAATGAATACAGACATTCAGATTTCCAAAAGCACTGACAAATGAACGAGATTCTCTGGAGCAGCTGCACATAAGCCTAAGGTCACAATGCCCAATGCCAGGAAAACTGCTTTGCATTCTCTGGAGTGATGGAGCACCATCCAATACCTCTGGGATGAAGTAGAGTTGCATTTTTGATCCAAAACTAATTATCGGTTATTGCTGCATCTCATGTATACTCTTGCGGCTGGAATCAATCAGCTCCTCACAGCTATATTCCAGCGTCTAGTGTAAAGTCTTCCATAATATTAACATTAATGCAGTTAAAGCACCCATTTATCACATGTGAACACACACAGCACACAATGTGAAGACTGTGAAATTGTTTTCTTTATTTAACCCTTTCATCAACTGAAGCAGTGGACAGCAGTGTGTGAGGGAGCAGTGTGTGGGGAAGGTACTTTGCTCAAGGGTACCTCTGTGGTGCCGCTGGCAGTCCTGGGATTTGAACGCACAACCTTGTGATCACCGCTTCAACCCCCTAACCACCAGGCCACCATCTATCTCATTGATTGAATAGGTATCTATAATTATCTTCTCTATTGAAGGGAAAATGTAGTTAAGGACAAGGCTTAGTCCACATCTAGAAAACCAGCCATAGTATAGACGGCTCTCAGTTTGCTTGCTTTTAGCGATAATTGATCCGCTCCAATGACCACATAGCTGTAGCTTGCTATTACAGACTGTGGTCCATGTGTTTCTCTGCATCCTGTGTCAACCATAGTTTACTCTGTCTATTATTTGGATGTTCTCAGCACAGCACTGACACTGACATGGTTTTGCACAGAGTAGATCACACTAGACTTTATGAACACTCCACTGACTAACAACTTTATTCTAACCTTCTGGTCTACTTTACAGATGTAAAAAATATTGATGCTTGTTCATCTGATGCTGCACAGTTTGCATTAGTCATCCTCTAGTCCTTCATTAGTGGTTAGTTTCTGACCACATGCTCATTCAGAGAAACAAACTCAAGGTCGGTGGAGTTTAGTGAAAGAGAAAGAATACTTTCAGTATGTTTCATAAGATTTACCCTTTGTGACCCATAAGTAAATCTTTGTCTCTCTTGTGGGAATGTAGGCTGGGTAATGAATGCAATAAAAAAGCCCGTCCTTGAGGGACCCACAGAAACTTCTAGAAATGCAGCCATTTTTCATGCTCTCCTCGTTCCATCCCAGCACGTGGGCTGTTTCTCCCTATTGATGTTTGCCAGGAGCTTATCAGCTGTGAATTGAAAATGGCAGGAAACAAACATCTTGTACTTGTACGCTTTTGTTTATATTGCTTTGTGTTGGAAATGAATTGATTGCTGCCTTGAGAAATGAAGTTCAGCGCAGTTTAGCAGCACTGGCCTTTTTCTTTTTCTTTTTCTTTTTCTTGCTTGGTATACTGTCTCAAAATGAGCCAAAAAAAGTTGAAACGATTCCGTGGTTCCCTTTTAAACTTTTAATGGAATGGTTCTCTAAAGACCTGTTTTTATAAATTAGATTATAAAGCTTTTAAGTTTCTAATTAAAGATACATTTAGAATTACAGGAATGCTTAAGCCAAGAGTTGTCTGTCTTTGTTTTGATGCTTCCTACACACTGGCCACACTATATCTCAGGACACTAGTTTGTGACTTTAATACATAATATCGTACATTGTGTGAAAAGAAGTGTTTGTGAGATCTACTTTTGCTGTAACACCTCAAAAAGTGCTGCATGATGCATCTGTGATACATTCTGTGAATGTGTTAGCTAGGGGCATCCAAGCAACCAAATGGACTTAATATCTCCCGTCCAAGTTGCTTTGAGGCAGTATAGAGTTTTCACCTGACAGAATGTGGGCATTTCAGATGAGTCTGAGTGTCCTTTAGCAAGGCACTGTGCTGCTTTTCTTGTTTTCATAGACAAATAGTACAGAGAATCTAACACAGTGATCCTGATTACGGAGTCCTGTAGTTTATTTATACCTTAAACTCTAATGGGGTCTGATCTTCAGTTCTTCACTCCTTTACCTACAATTGTTACTGAACACTGAGGTCCTAAGATTAATGACAGAATAATTAGAACATACTAAAATAATGTTCACATACTAAAATCATTCCTAATTTAATTTATATATAAGCTTTTTCAAAACTGCCTCTGTGCCTCTTTTACCGAATTATTCGGCAGTTTTATTACTAGACTTCTTGAAGACAAGTACTAAACAGGTGAATTATCTTTGTTCTTATTGGGTTGTCTCTTCACAACTTACTGTGTCTTCTTTAAAAAAAGAAATACACCTTATCACTTCATTGTGATTGACCAAGTCAAAGGAGTGGTTATCTGAGACCTCCTCAAAACAAGCAGTTTATCGCATGTATTTGATGCATAAAGAAAAATGATCATTTTTCTTTGTGGTAGCAACTACCTTCTTGAAAAAGAAACATAGGAATCACATATAAGTCACATATCAGCTCCATTTTATCATCAAAAACTGTGCATTAAATGAGCTGCCACTCTCCCTCTGTAAAAACATCCAACAATAAAGGGAGTCCTGTTCATCTTCATACAGTGATAAGAAACACGGTAGAATATTTGTTCAGATTTGTAATAATAGCAGGTTATGAAGGAATTAGCAGAAATGCACATGCAAACACAGATTTAGAAACACAAAACACAGAAAAACCAAGGCAGGATACAACAAACATGATGTAGAGGTTGACTGACAACTACAATGACACAGACAGCACAACAGGGAAGAGAAGAGAGAACACCTGGAGAAAGCGAGGAACAGAACAGGACTGGTGAAAACAATAATCAGAGGGGCAGGATGAGACTGGAACAAGACACCAAAAGCAAATTGCATGGAGCCGGGCTGTGACCGATAATCTAAATAAATAGAACACATTTACCGAGCACATAAACAGAGACAGGGCGCGACAGGAGAGCATGAAACAGAACAGGGAGCAACAAATGTGGAACAAAACAGGATGAGACTGTTACAAGATTCTTCACACCGATCTGTTTTACTATAGCCAGTATGGACATGCCAGCATGCACCATACATTTAACAATAGCTTTCCACTGCTTCCCTTGGTGAATGGGTTCAATGCAGAGAAAGAATTTCACTGTGTGCTGTGCTGTGGTATGTTCACATGTGACTGCAAGGACAACTTTTCTTTACTTGGTATCACTAAGAGTTGCAGAAAAAGAAGATTCTAATACCATGTATAAATAACACTGGCCTGCATCTGTATGCAGTATCTCATAATTCAGGGGGCACAGGGTTGAAGGAATGGCAGCTAGAGTCCATTTACAGACTGATTCGCCAGCCTGGTGCAACGTCCATTCACCAGCAGTCCCTGCACCTCATGTCCCTCTCCTCACTATCCTGTGCTGATAAGCCATTTGAGTTCCGAGGGTTTGCCCCTGTACTAATGACTCCCAGTGAAGGATGTGGCCTGTCTGGGGAGGGCGGATATAGACAGCAGGTTAACGCCTCCGGCCGTGTGACTCAATACTTTTAGACTCTTCTAAAAAGCTACGGATGAAATTAGGGCAGAGGCACCAAGCTAGGAAGAAGAATCGGAGTGACTCATTTGAAAAAGACTTGGATGAATGTGAGAGTGACTCTTACTCTATAGAAAAAAAGACACATCTCGCTGCTAGGCAGCAGCTTTTGATCAAAATCCATCACCTTCAGTATTGAGCGATAAAGTGGCATCTCTGTGAACCCTGCTGGTGCAAAAAAAATGGATCAATTCCCTCACTACCTCAGTCAAAGATGGCAGATGTTGCACATATCAGCCTCCAAAGAATGTGACGAGTTTCAGTTAAAGGTCACAGAGCTCTGAGATAACTTTTTAAAAAGCGCTGTATTGATAATTACTGACATGTCTGACAAGGAAAATTTATGCTACAAAATTTATCTGCACTCATATGGAAAAGAGGGCAAACAGACCAGCACCATCCAACAGACAAACTGTAAATGTATTGCAGGGCTGGATGTATTCTGATCAAGGGAAAATACAGTGTTATGAAAATATTTACTATGATGATAACATTATTGTATTCTATACCAGTCAGAGGGGGGCCCTCAGGATTCATTTAAATACATGTTTTAAAATTGTGGTCAACTCTGATTAAGTTTTGGTTGCAAAGAGTAGAGGTAAATTCTTGAAATGCCCAACAGAAGCTCAATCATGGTAATGTCCTGAATGACATTTGTTGCCCATTTATTTGGGCTTTCATTCAAAATATTGATGAAATTCTTTACTTCGAATACAATGATTGAAAGAAAAAACCTTTATGTTTTTAAATAAGTTTTTTTTTCTCAAATCTTTGGGTACCTCAATTGTTAGTCAGGTCATTTCACAAAACAACGAATAGGCAAGAGCCAGATTAAGCCTACGCCGGCAGATCACGGCACTGCCTCCCCTGAGATTAATGAGGATGATGGGGTGTGTTAGCCGGCTGAAGGGGGGTCAGCTCTGCTGAAGTAAGCAGTGTCATACACAGGCAATCGATCTGCTTTGAGCTGCAGACTCGGTCCAAACTCCTCTGCTCTGGTGGCTCTGCTGCTGCTTGACTCTCTCAGCTTTCACTGAAGTACATGCAACCGTACAGATAGAGACATTTCTCTGTGTTTTGACATCAGTAGTTTAATAACAAGTTGTTTTTTCAGGGAAGGAAACATATCGTTACCTCCATAATTACTGACAAATGATGGTTAGAAACATCAAGATAAAAGGCTGTGACTGTGACTAATTAGTGCAATTTCACTTTGATGCCGAGAGAAATCTCACCTTAATTGAAGTAAACAGACTCTCTTCCCAGTGTTGGTCAGACGTGTGATACTAAAACCTCTGCCCTGTGTCCGCATTTACACAAAGACAAATTAAAATAACTGAGAGCAGTTCTTTTGAAATCACTTGCAATTAACTAAACTGTTGATGTAAGTGACTGGTCAGCTGGTGTCATACCTTGTGCAGGGGTCACCCACAGGGGGCCAATATGACTGGAGGTGTTCATAGCAATAAAGCATGAGCTCAACTGGTTCTACTCGTTTAACCAATTAGTCTCAGTCTTCAAATAGTTGATTAATTAAAGAGATGAACAGGGGCGTAGAACCAAATTCTGGGCCCTATGCACAAGCAGTGGCCATGGGTGGTTCACAACTACCTACAACTAGCCTTACTACTAATCTAAGAACTCTTATATGTATAACAAAAAAAGCCTTATTACACACTTCTCTGAATTTCTGTTTTA
>JBBPDB010000153.1:3702952-3714242 GCA_037974465.1 Brachypetersius altus
ACTTCCCCCCCCCCCCCCCCCCCCCCCCAACACACACACACACAGTAGGAAGAACATGCATTGCTCTGTTTACCTCACTCTGTTTACATTGCTGTGCTAACATGTCACAATGCATTTTAACAACCCATTTGCACATTGTACATATGTAAATCTGTTAGATTGCTGCTACTCTTGTTAGATTGCTGCTTGTACATGTTCATATTTGTGTTTATAATTGTAAATCTTATTTATACTTGTACCTGTTTTGTTGTTCTAGAAATGTTCAGATTTGTGTTTGATTTAAATCGTGCTTATTTTTATAATGTTTGCACAGTCATAAAAGGAGCGCCTCAGGATACAGTTTACTGTGTGTCGTACTTGGATAACTTTGCATGTGACAAATAAAGAATCTTGAATCTTGAAAAGTAGAAACTCTAAGAGAATCCAAACTCAGAAATGAAACACATCCTCCTCTGGGCTGCACCCGATAGTGAAGTTATGGTAGTGGTACCTTATCATCTGCAGGGTCAGATCCAATACCAAGACTAAGGAAATTGTTCAGGTTCAGTAATACAAGAAACAGACGTCCTCAGGTCATACACAGGTAAGAGTGATAACCCAGCGAGCAAATGTTAACAGCCTGTCAAAGACCTGATGGATGTCAGATATCAGGCACAGGATTGTAGATAAGAAGTTCAATATCATTGTAGGTCAGCAGCGGCGTTTCAAAAAACAGGCTATTTTTAAAGGCTTAACATAACTGTTACCAAGGATAATGTTACTGTTAATGTTACTGAGGCTATGTTTTCATCAGAATTCACTAGACTAATAAGTTTCATAGTATTTTAACATGACTAATTTAAAAGCATTCTGTTCTGACAGCATCGCTCCAAGGCCAGTGTTACAAAAGATAAAACTTTATTTCATCAGTGCAGGTTATATTAAATTATTCATAACACTGCATCAGCTACACAGCTGCTAATGAACCCCATTCCTTGATGCGGATACTAGATACGGCTCTCCTGACAGCAGAGGACCTACAGAAGAGTGTTTACCATTGATCAATGTACTGCATCAGCAGTTAGGAGATAGCTCTGTGTGAAGTCTAAAGGAATTGGCTTACTGTGTCCCTTCTATCAGCTCTTGGAACACACTCCTCTGTATCATATGCATCCCTGATATCACTACTTGGTCTATTTAACCATTAAAGGTTGGGAGTTATTACTGTAATATTGCTACTGAAATGTAACTTACAGATTAAATGAAATTAACCATGCTGTAGTTATCAACAGTAGTGTATGTGACTCCTAAAAAACAGGAGTGTATTTTTCTAGTAATGCAGATGCTGTGAACTGTGAATGAACGTCCAGTTTTCTGGACTCTGTGATTTTGCTTGCTCTGATTAAAGCTGTAGCCCTAAGAATAGGACTGGGTTGTCTGACCTCTTTACTGTCACTTGGGGGACTTACATGCCCCATTACTCACACTCTACCACTTATACAACACAGGGACATCAGTTCACATCTCTCAGGCAGAAAATGTAGCAATCAGTGCTCGCTCTTTGTGCTTCTCTTCTCTTTTCTTATTCAGAACAGGCTTTGTGTGTGAAAGCAATCATAGATCTTTATTTTTAGGTGACTTCTGCAATACCATTTTCCATTCCCGTCTTTCATTCTTCATTCACAAAGCTCACAGTCTCTCATCCGCTCCTTCTTCCTGAGTGAAATGCGTAAAGTCCTCAAACAAACTCAGGATGAGTGTGATGGGAGGAGCCCAAAGATTTGATTAGACATGGATTGTTCCAGCATACTGGCATGCTGTTTGGCCTCGTTGGTGCTCCTATGCTTAGCTTCCTTCTCCTTCTCCTTCTCCTTCTCTCTCGAATGGGCTTCAGTGTAGCACAGCTCTTTTCACAAATGTAGACCTCAGAACAGTGTGCCTACTCAAATCTGCAGCCAGACAGAGGCAGTTGTTTACTCAAGGAATCTTATTAATTCCTGGAAAGTTACAGTTCTGTTGAGGACATTTCATGCACCTGATGTGTTTTAAACATGAAATAAATTTATAATCAATTTGCTATCAGTTTATTCCTGAAGCCTGGTCTTTATAATATTTACAGAGTGTATACTCTTAAAAGCGATGGTACCAGAAGGTTTATGAGCTCACTAAAGAACCTTTCATTAAATGGTTATTTAACCCTTATAATGTGAGCAGAAGTACAAAAGTGCATGCTGAAGTGCAATATCATATGGCAAAACAGCATCTCATATGAAAGTTTCCCTGGGTTGTGTTGATGCTCATAACATAACAAACATGGAATAATAAGTGCTACTGAGGTTTTGAAAAGTTGTCAAACATAAATGCCCATAAAGAACAAAAATTAACAAATTTCTTTTATTTTACATCTTAGAAACAAACGGAAAAACATACAGATGGAGGGGGTCTGGAGAGCGTCCGAGTGCAAAAGAGCAGGGCAAAAGAACAAACGGCAAGTGTGTTCCGGTTTTAGACTGTTTTGCACCATTTATATTTGTTGAAATCAGGTTTTACTAATGCACTCTGGTTTTAAGGGTTAAAGAAATACTCCAGTATCTTTCTTTCCATCATTATTATGAAAAGAAGTTGAATTAAAAGAGACTTATTATAGAAGCCAATTTGGAAATCAACACCGTTGTACCAAAAAATTTAGTCTACAGCAGATTACCTCCACCCGTTCACAATCAGTTTATTCACATTCAAGGAGTGTTTCAGCCTTATACTGTTTTTTTATTTAGAATGAGACACAACAGATGATAGCTAATCAGAACAGGGCTCATTTACTTAAAGGCACAGTAACAAAACCAATTTGTTTCATTCTAATATTACATTCTAATTGTGTTCATAAAATCACACAAACATTATAAGTGGACATCTGGAAATAATAATAAACGTCAGTTTTACAGTTCTCCAAGGAACCAAAATGAGTAATCCATGACCAATGATCAGACTGATTCTTGTTGAAGCAATTTCATTCTTAAGTGTGGAAAGCATATGTAGTGTGGTTTTTTCTATCAGTGATACGTTGCTGAAAGACCATGCATTTTTTTGTTTTAACAAAATAATCTATAACACATTTGAGACAGAAAAAAGTTCATAAACCACAATAAAAAATAATTCAGCATACCTGAACTGCTACAAATATCCCCCATTAAATAATTCCATGTTGAATTAGAGCTCACAGTGAAAATGTACTTCTCTGATGGAAGCCACTCGCTTCCCTGGGAGCAGCATGATTAGCTAGTTGAAGTATTGTTGTAAAATCGCAGGTACTCTGGTCTAAATTAAAGTGACACTGCTTTGCACTGCTTACAATCAACACATGAGCCATATGGTGCCTAACTGTGCGTTTGGACCGAGAGCTCACGTCAGTGTTTGCAGCTGTCTGATGAAACATGACTGCTGTTAACTTTTACATTCCAACTGGTGGTGGTTTTATCCAAAGCTAAAACAGATTGTATTGCATTGTAATACCACACACACACACACACACACACACACACGCACAGCATGCATCTTTTGCACTTGTGTAAATGTTTACATTGACACTTAAATATTCCCCTTAAAGGAAGGGTTCGCCTGCATGACAGAGTGTGGTCTGAATCATAATGAGCTTGAGCAGCCGATAGTCTGCAAATCCTACAAACTTCAGATTACAGTTCATGAATATTCAAAGAGACCCGTGCATACATAGGAAGAGGCTGCAAGCTATTTAAAGAGCACACTGTTAATTACTGGCGCTCAATAAACTAGGATCATATGCCCGTTCCTCCATCCCGCACCTTCCAGCGTCTAATTAAGCCAAAGCTGCCATGTTTTTCCCTCATAGAAATTGCTGCAAGAAGATCAATTAATTGCATTGTGAAATAAAGCTGGATGAATTAACAGCCTCTTGCGTGATGCACCGCAGTTTGCAGTAAAGCAGCTGTAGAAGTTGCTGGCTATTTCAAAGAATCTCGTACTTTTAAGCACAAAGCCGCGTTTTACAATGTACTATCAGGCAGTGGACCCCAACTTGAATTCATAAGGCCCCTTTTTTTAGAAATGACTGTCTGGTGGAAGGTAACCACAAAGAAGGTTTTTCTTTTTCCTTTTTTTCTCCTGTAAGCACTTCATCACTATTCCAATCATCTCCTAAAATCAAATGTTTGCCTCAGCACACAAATTCCTCTAATTATGTATTTATTCTCCCCAAGTAGAATAGTGATTGTTTGCCGCCTTTGTGTGCTGGAAAGATAAATGGCCATGAAAAGGCACAAATAAATGCTGCCAGAATGTCAGAAACTGAACAGTAATCAGGCATTTTAATGTGAGAATAATAGCTTGCTGAGCTCCGGAGGCCTTTGCAGTGGATTCGCAGGAGGCTGGGCAAGGCTTGATGTTTGTGTTTTGTTTGAGGTGACTTCTGCAGAGTTGAACACTTTGGTGAGGTGACTCGGACGAGATTTTCTGGTGGCTGGAGACAGACTGGATTTCCAGTTTTGTACATGTATATATCCATTGTTACACCACTAAAACATTTGTTTTAATCACTGCTCATAGTCATTAGAAGATCAGGATGAATGCAGCTTGAGTGGCAGGTTGAATTGTCAGCCCTCAAAAGAATTAAGCTAGATATCCTGAAATTCAGGTTTTGAGAGTCTTCTTTTTTAATACTGTATTTAAGAAATAATCTACAGCTTTTATTGCAAATCTGAGAGTTTTATCACTGGAGAGAAGTGAAAAGATTTACCACAGTCCTCCAAATAAACTTTAATTCATCTCCGCCATTGGTGCGATTCATTTGAGCAAGTGTGAATCGGAATAAAAACCAGAATCAGAAAACCTTATTCATTCCGGAGAAAATGCTTTGTGAACACAGTATTGACACTTGGATGCAGACTAGAATAACCAAATCTCTTGAAAGATGATGATCTTTAGCAGGTCAATAACCAAATTCAGGAGTGATGAATTTGTGGAGAAAACAAGATCAGACCTCAGTCTGGATCAAACACTAGGTGTACTCTACAAGTTTGAGCTAAATGGTTCCTGTCGCCAGAAAAGATGAAGTATTCTATAGCCAACTACCCTATCACTAGATTCAAATAAAAGACAAATTAAACAATAAATTAACATTGCACACTTACCAAACAGGACTAAATAAACAAATGATGAGCATGTCGCCCTATATGCTCAGTATAACTCCTGTATCCTGCTCAGTCAACTAAAGGCTTGTCTTCTTTTTAACCATCAATTTGGCTACAATAACACCTCCTATGGCAGCATGATCTAATGTTTCAAAATATCCTCATTAATTAAAGCCCATAGTACATGCCTTGTAATTCCAGACTAGGTTAATTGATTTAATTAATGTACCTGGTTGAGATACAGATCACATGGCAAGCAGGCCATAATGAGGTTATGCGCAGTTGATTGGATGAGGCTACAGCAATATGCTAATCACTTTGAGGCATCTGGTTGTGTCTCCCTGTTTCCTCTGTCAGTGTGTGGAATGCATCACTAGTATGTTGGATTTTTCTCTGTGAAAGGAAACCAAACCAAGAGTAACATTCTTCAAGTTTCCAAACTTTTTAACTGATTCATAGCAAATAAAGAATTGTATTTTTGGTAAATTGTCTTCTTGCTCCTTTCATATTTCCTTCAGTGACATGCATCTCTATGTGTGCTTTCATCTCTTTCATCTTTCTCATCATTAGTTAGTGAGAAATCTGCATGACACACCTATCAGGGACAATTAATTGTGGCCTCATTAACGGTCCAATATAATCAAACCAGTTATAATGACAGATAAACTATATGGACAAAAATATTAGGACATCAGATCATTGCACCAACAGGAACTTTAATCACACTGCATTCAAATACACAGCCTCTGATGTTGGAGGAGAAGGCTCACAGTCTCTGTTCCAGTTCACCCCAAAGGTGTTGAATGGGGTTAAGGTCAGGCCAGTCAAGTTGTCCAAAATGTCTTGGTGTGCTGAAACATTAAGACTGCCCTTCACTGTCAGCGGCCAAGCCCAAATCCTGAAAAACAAGTATGTCCCAGTATTTTTTGTCCATACAATGTATGTTCAAAGCCTTTGCTGGGGCTCGCAGGCTTTTTCCATTTGAATGTTCTTTACGAAGCTTTGTGAACCTTCGGGGGGTGATGGTGGCCTAGTGGTAGGATACTTGCCTGTAGACCAAGAGGTCATAGGCTCGAATCCTACCCTCAGCACACCACCACTGGGTCCCTGAGCAAGACCCTTAACCCCCAGTTGCTCCAGGGAGACTGCCCCCTGTAGGTGTCCCCAATGGAAGTCGCTTTGGATAAAAGAGCCTGATAAATACCATAAATGTAAATGTAAATCTCCATCTTTACCATGATTGCTACTTGCACATGTGTGAAAGTTTCATCATTAAAATCAATTGAATATTCGACTGAACATTTTGGTCAAATGCATTTGAAGAAATGTATTTATGTTACATAAGCAGTAGTCATAATACAATGAATTTTAGGTCATGGCATCACATGTTAATTCAAGTGAGAGCAAGTCCCTTAGGTTTCAAGACAAAGAGACCAATTCTCTATATGAAGCCCTGAATATGCATGGCTGCTCCCAACCATTGAAAAGGCTCATCCACTTATGCTGTTTGCATTTCATCAGTGATAGGCTTTATTGAAATAGAATGGGTTGACTGTGCTGTCAAGCTCTTTCACGAGGTCATGGGCAGCTGAATGGCCTCAAGGTTTTATTAAAAGCTTTTCAAGTAGTAAATGCAGTAAAACGACGCTTAGTAGGGGAAATGTCCACGTGTGAAAATGAGGTATCTCTACATTCTTTACATTGCTCAGAGAACGCAAGTGACCATGTTCTACATGGAATAGCCAGAACAGTCTCTGCTCATTGAGTTGTATATCCTGTTTTTTTTTTTTTTTACTTCACTGCTACAGCTTTGGGACTTCTTGTCTTTTGAACCGTTTTTACTTATTATACACCCATTAACTCTACTCTGCATTTGGCTTCATATCTGTGATCATCACTACAGTTACTAATTCTAAACAAAACAACACAAAATAGACCTCAGCACAGGCTAATGCTGTGCATGCATCCAGAAACATAGACAGAGTTAACATGCCAAGCTTTTATTTTTCCAGATTAGTGCTGCCAATACTATAAAAATGACCTGAAATTCCTATAAAATGACACCCTAGGCATCCACTATCTACAGTATTCAGCACACTGGCAGAGGAAGCAGAGAGGAACAGCCGGATCGCTCAGTGTGATTTGCATTTTGCTGCAGCCTCGTCCAATCAGCTGCACCTAAACTTAAAGGCCTGCTTGCCATAAAAGCTGTATCTCAAACAAGTACATTAATTAAATCAGTTAACCTAGTCTGAAATTACAAGGCATGTACAATGGATTTCAAATAAGATTTTGATGAATTATATTATGCAGCTGCAGGAGGTGTCTTTGCACACAAACTCACATTTGAGAAGTATTATATCTCTATGCAGTGCACTGCCCAGTATTTGATTCATAACAAGACTGAAAATGATTGGGAAGCTAAAACTAATTATATATGAACTACACTAATCACCCTATATGTCCATGGCATGTACTAAAATGATGCCAGGTTATATTTCCAATGACTGGCTTCCTAACATACATATTCTTCACGAGAAGAGAAAATGGCATTCCTATTTAACCTAGGGGTCAGATTTTTCAGGGTGCAGAACATAATGGCTGGGACCTTGATTAGATTCTACTATCCAATTACATCCTATGTTATTATCATTACATCAGCCTGCTCAAGACGCAAGACCCAATTTTCTTCATTATTTCCCTTGTCTGTATTGATATGAATGAAGCTGTGAACAGAATGAAGACAAAGTGCATTGCTGTGTTTTTCCTCAGTAATCTGGCTTTGTTATAGGCCTATAATAAACTTGTAAATTGAGTCTTTCTGAATTTCTTCATAGTATTATAACTACATAAACCAGAGGGTTCTGCATGAAACCTATTCAAAACTACATCATTTAATGAATGTTGACAATGACCTTTAATTCCAATCACTGATTGAGATCTTTGCTTTTCTGTGAATTCGAGGTCCAGACAGTAGCAAGTGACATTCAGCAGTGTCAGCAAACAGTGTCTGCTTGTGGCCTGGAATTAAAGATTTTAATGAAACAGCCCGCATTGTGGCAGATGAGAATACCAGGAGCAAGGACCATCCATCACTTTCCATTAACCTCTTCTTTTCCACACAGAGTCAATGTGTCACTCCAATTTAGCTGCCTAACATGAGCTAAATGACCAGTGTCATATTGACCAAGACATAGACATGTTTCATTCTGAAGCACTAATGCGCTTCACAATTGGAATTCGAGAAAGAATGAAACTCATTCAGCCTCGAAAATAATGAAAATGCGCCTCAAGATAGAAGGAATTTAGACCGGATTTAATTATAGTGCAGTAAGTCAATTAGAGAAGGTGAACCTTTGCAGAATTTAATTGATAGAATCAGTGTCATGCAGTCATTCTGGCTAGTTAGAGACAAAATACAAATAGCTGAGGTTGCGGTCCAACAAAAGTGATTTTTTTATGCATATATTGTACTTTGTAGTTTTTTATACTGATACTGACACCAAAAACCTTGCATATCAGACGAACAACTGAAAGCTGAGTTTTTTTCCTTTAAAAACTACACAGCTAAAAATATTTTCAATATAATTTTATAATTCATATCCTATATCTGTATACCTATATAAATGTCTATTTTCTATCAATTTACAGATAATTCAGTTAGTTGTCAATTAGTGACTTTTCTGGAAGAGCACAATATTCTCGAGGTTTTCCAATCAATGCTTTTAAGAGTTTTTAATTATATCTTTTTAGTCACTGATTCGGGTGATAGTGTCATTTTAGTGCTTTTAAATTTAACTGCTGCTTTTGATACAGTGGACCATGTAGTCCTGCTCTCACACCTTGAACTGTGGGTGGGCATCAGGGGCTCCGCTCTTGAATGGATCAGATCATACTTGACTTTCTGTGTCAACCTTGGTGACTCTGTGTCCTCTGTTGCCCCTCATGTGTGTGGTGTCCCCCAGGGTTCAGTTATTGGCCCTCTTCTTTTCTCGCTGTACTTACTGCCCCTTGGGTCCATACTTAGGAAGCATGGCATCTCTTTTCACTGCTATGCAGATGGCACTCAGATTTATGTGCTCCTTATAAAGGCCTGGATGGCCTTGAACTTTAAAGACTGAAGTGATAGTCTTTGGTGACACTACTAGACTACCCTTGGTAGATCTGGGGTCCTTTGCCCAGTATGTTAAACTGTTACAAACCTTGGGATTAAGAGGGACCCAGATCTTAAATTTGACAGCCAGATCAGATCAGTAATAAATTCGAGTTTTTCCAACTCAGACAGCTGGCAAAAGTGAAACCCTTTCTGCCTAGAAAGCACTTTGAAACGGTAATCCATGCCTTTGTGTCAGAGTCAGGGGCGCGAGATTTACCTCGAAACACAGAACAGGCAGACCAGGGATCCATGCAGACGTGAAGTTTGTTAAAGAAAATAAGCAGTAAACCAAAACAAGGCTCGGGGGCCATCAATATAACTATAACGTGGCAAAAACAGAATCAGGACACAGGGAACAAGGAGCATAACTGAGACGATGGACACATGAGGAAACACTATTCAGACAGCACTAAATACACAGAGTAATCAGGACCAAATCAGAGGGGAAAACACACAAAGGTGAAACAGAAAACACGTGATACCAAACTAAACAGACAGATGTCAAAATAAAAGTCCTAACAACCATGAACAGAAACGAAAAGACAAAAAGAAAGGCAGCGACCTCTAATGGCCGCTGACCAAACCGTGACACTTTGTTACCACTAGGTTAGATTTTTGTAATGCACTATATGTAGGGGCTTCGTCTCTCGTCTTCAGATTGTACAGAACGCAGCAGCACGTCTTTTAATGGGCTCACGAAAACATGAACACATTTCCCCCATTTTAGCTTCGTTGCACTGGCTGGCCATACATTTTAGGGTAGATTTTAAGATCCTTTTATTTACTTTTAAGGCCTTAAATGGTCTTGCTTCCCCCTACCTCGCTGAGCTTCTCCATTCCTATACCCCGACCCGCGCTCTCAGGTTAGCTGATCAGCTGCTCTTGAACGTGAAAAAAACGAAGCGGAAACTCGGAGGAGATCGTGCCTTTGCTGTGGCCGCCCCAAAAATTTGGAACGGGTTGCCTTTGCACATCAGACAGACTTCCTCTGTTTCTAATTTTAAATCCCTTTTAAAACACAACTTTTTTTCCTTGGCTTTTAACACTTTGTGATACATTGATTTTTATGTAATGTTTGATGCAATGTGATTTTACTGTGTTTAGTCATCTTTTATGTTTATTTATTTATTTATTTATGTTTTTATACGTATGCTATTTAGATTTTATTATTTACAGCACTTTGGTCCTTTTTTGTTTACTAAAAGTGCTTAACAAATAAAGTTGGATTGGATTGTATGTTTTCTGCAATGTAAAATGGATCAATCTTATCATATATCAGTTCACTGCTGAGAACCCACAGAGGTACTTGCTCCTGTCATATAATGTGAGTGGAGGTAGCTCAGTGGGTAGGATACTTGCCTCTGGACCAAGAGGACATGGGTTCAAATCCTACCTAAATCCAAGACCCTTAACCCTAAATTGCTCCAGAGAGACTTTCCCTTGTAGTTAGGATAAAAGTGTCTGCTACATGCCATGAATGTAAGTGTTAGTCACCATTTCTCAGCTGTTCAATCACTAATTTCAAAACTTTCCTACTGAAAGCCTGTTTGGCTTTTGTCTCTACCTGTTTGATTTTTCACTTCAGCTCTACCTGAAAATTTGAACAAAACACGCTCCTGAATAAAAAAAAACTGAAAACATTTTAAACAAAATAACAGATTACATAAGTCTAAAGCATTACAAATAAAAATAATGATTACTATTAAATGTCTTTTTTCATTTTCTTATTCCAGCATTTGCCTCAAAATAATGCAATCTGAAAAGTGCTCTACTCTTTAAAACACTCAGCATTTTCCATCGTAGCTAACTAACAATGTTAGCTGACAGCTAAAATAGCCAGCATGCAATGAAGGCTTGGAAGTTACAATCACATGCAGAACCAACAAATCTCTTTACAGTTTTTTCTGATTGTTTAGACTCAGAAATAAAAAGTTGCACACAATTTGCAAAATTCTACTACAAGGAGCAAAACACCGCCACCTATTATCACAAC
>JBBPDB010000153.1:3728286-3744100 GCA_037974465.1 Brachypetersius altus
TGAAAATGGTGTTTCTTCTCATACATTATTAGTAATATCAAAGGGAACTTTTACTTATTTCATTAAAATTCAGAGCAAATGGGACAAGCACTCATGTAAATTATTGTGAGTAATGTATGTATTTTATATACATAAGTACAATGTCATCCATTATTTTACAAAGGTTGTATTGGAAACATTGGAGCCTGTATCTTTGGATCTGTATCTTTGGACACTCACTAATGTTGTATGTTGCTATATTTGTATTTTATATGAAGTACACATGTTATAATGTCATCCATTATTTTATATGGTTTTATTTATGCTAAATCAAATTGATCTGGCCAGGAACAATAAAGATTCACTCTGGTTTTGTACAGTGGACCGTGACTTCAGTAACCACAGGATACCCCAGTGATTGCATTGCCCTTTTCTGTGCTGAAGTCTGCAGGAAATGTGTTGATGCGTTTATGTGTGAATATTGCTCTGACTCATTTCACAAGACCGTTCACACATTCTGCTGAGAATTTCCCACAAATTTCGATGTTACAATTCTACCGCGTTTACTGTCCTCCTCTGCATGAGGGTTAGACACAGTATTCATATATTCTGTCAGAGGTCAGAAATGAAATGCTGTGGTGCCCTCTTCCATTACGTCCATTGTGGCACATATTCAGAGAGCGAGAATTCAATCACATTCACAGCCTGAGGGATGGACTGCTTCCTTTTGAACCTGCCCTCCCCCATCCATGAATGAGAGCGAATGAGAGAGAGGGAAACATGTACCTTGGGATCATCATTAACAGTAGACTGGAGTGTATGTTATTTCTGTATTGCAGTAACAAAACCTCATTTCAGCTATTTTTACTGCAGTAGCACTGACACGCTTGCATTTTACAAAATGACTTTTACGTTTTAGAGACAGATGAGAATTTAAAAATTCTCCTCTGCCTTTTCAATGCTCTGTACTCAGAGAAAAGAAGGAAAAACCCTGTTAAATGGTTTAATGAAAGAGAACTGTATGCATGAACACCACTCTCTCTTCATTACTGAACTTGCATTTTCTGTGTGAAACATTTTCTCGTTTCAGTATACTTTCATCAGAAATGCCAGTAATGGGTGGCCATACAGTCGCATTTCGTAGAGTGATGAGAATTTAATACACACAGCATTCTTTAATTCTTAATTGTAAGCAGTTCATTTGTGATGTCTTACCTATATTCATTTATCAGCTATAATCTATACAGACGAAGGGACTTTTTTAAATAAACACCTTATGCTCAGTGTTTCTCAGACAAATCATTTTCTAGCACAAATCATTTGTATAGCCTTGAAATGAGATAATGCGACCGTGACACATATGGTAAAATATTTTTGACATGTACATTTTGAAGTGAACATATCTGGGTAACGCAATGTTTTGTAGTGATAATTCTTGCCTGCTTAAAGAGGCAAAATGAACAAAAATATTTATAATGCAAAAGCATCATGGAACAATGAGAGGGTTCAATATGTGCATATACTTGATTGTGAAAACCTGATGGGATAGCTTGTCTTATAAAATGTAACTGTTTATGGGTTGTCAGTCAGCATGGACTGATGTAATGGGCTATCAATCAGCAAAATGAATAATTAAATAGGTTTTACAAAAGGTTGCATTGGAAACAATTTACATTTCTGTCAAATTGCTCGAAATAATACTATTTGTATCCTGTTTTATTAGTACTGTCCATTATTGTACCACATTTAGTGCCTTCTGCATTTCTATCTTTATTTACATTGATATATGATTTATTCTATACTTCTGCATTGCCATGTACCACACGTATGTTGCATCAGTCACATGATATTTGTTTTGTTATGCTTTCCTGGCATAATGAATAGGTAAGTGCTTTTGGAGATCTGTCTAACGTTTTGCTTGAAACCAAACAAGAACCCATTCAGGTATGTGAATAAAGGAAAGCAGCCCCTCTCCTGGACAATCCAAATTCATTAATTGAGCACATACAGTATCTGATATCAGTGAGTAGTCTTCTGACTAAAGACTGATTAAAACGGCTCTTACAATTTCGTGGAGCCATCTGCTGAGGAGAAGGAGACCAGGTGGAGCATGGTGCTAGCGGATACACTCATAAACAAAGGTTCCCCTGTAGATCTATAAACCTCTGCGGGTTCTTCTTTGTGGCTAATGATATTTTTTATAGGCACAGCACTCAAGAGCATAATTGAATAACTTAATCCAAGTGTCATCTTTTATTGACCCACAAGTTTGAAGGAGATGAATCCACAGTGTAATTAAATTCTCAACTTTGCATCAGCTTCTGCAGCCTGTGTGGTAGGATCTCCTCACCAGTTCACGCGGCCTGCTTGCACATTAACAACCCCACAATGGGCAATTGGTGTGATTTTATGCTGTCGTTAGTTTACACAATATTGTTCCCTGAGCTGTTCAAATTATCAGTGAGCAAGTTGGGTCTTAAAGTCGACATCTGTCTGAGTTTTGGCAAGTGTTTCTTTCAGTGTTTTTTACACCATTTAAATACAACCTACTCATATTACCCCAGAATATACATAAGGCATATAGAACTGTCCATTCCTACCTGTTTACCAGCTCAGCCTAATCAAATACTAAATTGTTTCTCTTTGACAAACTCCACCTTGATTAAAGAAACCATCCTTCTTCATGCCATCTAGATCCTGCACCAACATTTCTTCTGAAACACTGTTCATCTGCTATCTCTGGTCCTATTTCCCATCTAGTAAATATGTCACTTACCTCTGCTACTGTACCAATTTCACTTAAAACTGCTCCCATCACTCCTATTCTTAAAAAACCAACACTGGATCCTTGTGATTTTGCTAACTATCGCCCAATCTCCAACCTTGTGTCAAAAGTCATGGAAAAGGATGTCGCCACTCAGTTGCAGTCTTTTCTTGCCCAAAATGACCACTTTGAAAAATTCCAGTCAGGATTTCATTCACAACACAGTACTGAAACTGCTTTAGTATGGGTTATAAATGATCTCCTCCTTTCCTGTGACTCAGGCAAACTTTCTATACTTTTCCTTTTACTTGACCTCAGCTCAGCTTTTGATACTGTCTCTCATAAGCTACTACTCTTGCGCCTCACTGAGATTGGCATCTCAGAACCTGCGTTAGCCTGGCTATGCTCATATTTTTGGACAGACAATATTATATTACCTTGCATAACTACAAATCTCCCATTGTCCCTCTTAAAATCGGGGTCCCACAGGGCTCAGTCCTAGGCCCTCTATTATTTATTATATATATATTGCTTCTTGGACAATATGGATTTCAATACCATTGTTATGCTGATGATATTCAGATATATACTTCCTGCCATCCTGATTCCATTCACCAGACTTCAGCTTTAGTGGAATGTGTCGATGAGCTAAAATCATGGTTCAGCTCCTGCTCTCTAAGCTTGAACCTGTCTAAAGCAGAAATCCTAATTGTTGACACCCCAATTCTAACAAAAAATGTACAAATCCTCCCCAAAATTGAACTTGATGCTACATCTATTATTCCATCTGCTACGGTTAGAAATTTAGTTATTACCCTCGACTCTTCACTAAATTTCGATGCTTACATTAGTAAACTGTCCAAAGCCGCATTTTTTCAGTTATGGCATATTGCCAAACTCCGCTCCTTCGTGAGTCCTAAGGATGCGGAGTCACTAGTACATGCATTTATTACATCCCGCTTCGACTACTGTAATGCTTTTTTCTGGATTACCAGCACGCTCCGTATTCCTTCTGCAACGTATACAAAACTCGGCAGCACGTATGTTATCTTCTTCTAAACGGTCTGATCATATTACCTCCATTCTTATTAACCTCCACTGGCTTCCCGTTTCTTCGAGCATCACCTATAAAATTCTTCTCCTTACTTTTAAGTCACTTCATGGTCTAGCATCATCATACCTCTCTGACTTACTTTCTCCATATCTTCCTTCTCGTCTTCTCCGATCCTCGGGGGAGCAACTACTTTCTGTCCCTAGAACTCGCCTTGTTTCTATGGGCGGGAGATCCTTTTCTGTCATGGCCCCAAAGCTTGGGAATTCATTGCCTTTGGGTCTTCGTTCGATCACCACATTGCAAGAGTTTAAGTCTAAACTCAAAACTTACTGTTTGACCAATGTTATCATTCATAATTGTTTTTTTCCTAAATTCCTAATATATCGTGTATTTACTGTATACTCTGTTATACTGCTGTACTAGATGCATGAAGTTTGAATGGTTGCATTTCTGTGTGGTCTGCAACTGCTACCACCTGTCGTCGGACCAGGCAAATGCCGCATGATCCTACAGAACTTCCTGGGCAGTTTTAAATGTAGCCTGTCCTGTTGGCCCAACGAGAGGGTCCAGCAAATGTGGGAAAATGTTCTTTAATATTAGAAAAGCACAGTTTAAAGTGCTAAGTATGTTGTGATGAGGACGTCATCTGTGTGTGCAGGGACCGTGTTCATTTTCCTCACCTGAAAAAAGAGGTGTAGAATGTTTTGGTTGGAAAGACCCTCATGTATTAACATCACTCTCTCTCTTCATCACTGAACTTTCATTTCTGTTTTGTGTCAAGCTTGCTAATGACTCCATTATTTCTCATCACTTTTATCAGAAACACCCATATGTTAGCTTTTTGTAGTGAATTTAATACAGCTTTTTCAAAATGTGTGTATCTCTGCACATAAAGCATTCTTTAATTCTTAATTGTAGGCTGTTCATTTGTGAAGTACTACTACCAGCACTCATTTATCAGTTGTACTCTGCCCAGATAAAGGGGTTTTTAATGACAAATACTCTTACCAGAGAAAATCATATGTATTGCCTTTACACTCATAGGCTGTTTTGAGTCTAAGAAACAGCTACCCTGTACATGTCCTTTGTAGGTTTATAGTTACAGATAGTAATCCAACTGTTGGTGTACAATTTATCAGCTGCACTTTTCCCATTAACTAATGGAAAAGGGACACTGCTGACCAAATATCATTAAAGTGCTGGACCACTCTCAACACTGCAGTGACCGTGACATTGCTGGTGGCATGTTAGATGTGGTGCAGATACAAGTGAATTAAGTGTTGATGTGGTTTTCACACATCACTGACAGGCTGAGTGCAGCCCAACACAAATACACAGTCAGCAGTGTCCTGTGGCCAGAAGCTGATCACTCATGAAGGGCTACAGGATGACTTATGCAAACTGTGCATGGAAAAAGATATACTTTCTAAACTATCGGAACTGTTGGGAGTCCCAAACAGCACAAAAGGTGCAAAATGTACCATCAAAAGCACAACATGGTACGCAACATTCCCTTTCACAGAGGAAAGGTGTGTATTTGTACCTTTTCTCTTAACTTTTAACAGAAAAATAAAATAAAAAGCCTGGAGTAAGTACATGGTAGAACCAGTGCACCTCTTATGGAATGGATTACAGAAATGTTACTAAACAAAATGTTCTCATGCGTTTGAGGGTACCACCCCAGTACCGCTGCACGTTTTTTCCCTTATAACGTAACTGCACACCTGAAATGTGCACCAACAACCAGTAAACCAGATACTTACAAGTTTACTCTGGACATTAGACTCTCATAAACAACCACTGCATCACTGATAGCAGCACCTAATGATAAACAAGACCAAGGTTATACTAGTTCAGGTTATGGTGTTAGTCAAAAAACAGTACCTCCTATCCCCCTCCCCACTTTTGCATAAGTCCCCCAGGGTTGCCGGTACCATCTCTGTAAATGACTATAAGAATAAGACAGGAATAAAACACATCTTAAATTAGAGTCTTACAGTGAACTATAAAGAGGAAAATCATTTTATTCATAAGCATGTGCTGATGCAAACTGAAGAGTCTGTACACGGTCTTACAAAGCATTAGAAAACTGTACAATATAAAGCTGACAGAAAATGTTACACATCTGAACTTGTAAAAAACTCTTCAAATAATAGGGAAACATGTAAATAATTAGTAAAAACCATAATAAAGTATTAAATAAAGACAACTTGTTTGTTTGGACAAAGAACTCATGCATTAAAGTCAAAAAGCCTGAGTCTCTTCTTTAGAGAAATAAAGGATGGATTCATTTAAAAAGGTCTTTTTTTTTGTAATGTCACAATAAATAATTCAGAAATAATGTTCCATTTTGAACAAAGTTTTCTAAAGGTATTTCTTTCTTTCTTTTGAAAATGGTGACCACATATCACTTTTTTCACATTTCACATAAATCACAAAGATCAGCAGCCAAAGATTAAGTACTAGACCGAGTCGTTCTTGAGTGTAAACTGATTCTGATGTTGCTATTCTGTAAGATGGATCTGAGTGGATTCATGCCTTAGTGAACAGGCCCCAATCTGCACCTGCATGCAAGCTGTGCATGTTCAGCCTGGTCCTCTACTGTACGACATGGAGTGATGGATGCAATCAATCACACCTATTTTTATGCCGTGTGGCCGTCTCAGGTTTATCATTTCTACATCAACAGAGGGGGCGTACAAAATATTGAGCACTTTCTCAGTGATAAAACCAAACTGTTGCATGATTTTGTGAAACACACACACCCTCTTTCTCTCTCACACACACACTTATGCCCACACACACACACACACTCACATGCACACACACCAGGTGTCCTGAGAAGTGTCTGAGAGAGGCTCTGATTTATGATTCATTTGTGTCTGCAGTACTGTACTACACATCATTGGCCCAGGACCCCAGGACTGCAGCGTATGCATGTTTAAAGGGGCACTCCAGCATTTCACTCAACCTCTATCTACTACATCTAAACATCATACATCAATTACTGCAGGAATCCTGTACTGTTTAAATTCAAAACTATAGTTATTACAGGTCTAAGGGTGGGACCAAAAGAGATGAGCTTTGCCAAAACTCTTAAGAAGTTTTGTGCAACTGTTAAATACTGTAAACACAACAGGAATTTGTTTTCTGGCATCCACACATGCTCAGCCAGAGACCTGCCCACATTGCTCCCACAAATTGCCCCAAGAAAAGGATCTCTGGAAGAGTATATGATGCAGATTTACAGTTTAATTTGCTTTTGACTGAAGAATTTCTAGAACTGTAATACAGAAATTCACATGCGTGTTGTATATTAATATTTGTTGTATTCAAAACTGCTCCTTGGCTTCTGATTAGGTATGTTTTAAGTCAGTTGGTGGTTGGTTCATTTCAACACGGGCAAAATCACCGCCTCTGGTAAAAGCATAATGGGGCAGATAGAGATTAGGTTGAAGAACACTGGAGAATCCTTTGAGAGCCGATGGGTGTGTTCGCTTTATCCTCTAGCCTGCACTTAAAATGATTGGCAAGCATAAGTATCAGGTATTCGTTTCTTCCGACTGCATACAAAACACACACACACACACACAGGAAATACATCCAAATATCAAACAAATCAATCAACCCATGTGAACATGGTCATATCCACTTAATCACAATACAGACAGGCATCTTGCTAGAACACAGGTGTGCCACCTGTAGATGGTTCAGTGTTAGCTCATCAAGTACAAGCTTTGGTGAAGGCTGGCGGGTAAATCGATCAGTAATACAGGAGGTCCTTGCATGATGTTTAGGAAATTAAGAAAAGGATAAGAAAAGGTAAGCAGCTCCACAGGAGGTCATTAAACTCATTTTTTTTAAAAAAGGCAAAGGTTTTGGGAATGGCAATAAATTACCTTATTGCTTTTTTTCTATACATTTTGACTTTTATTATCTAAAATGCTATTTTTTTACATACTGTCAGACCATATAAATACACTACATTACAATGCAAAATACTTTGTGTATATTGTTTCCTAAAAGGAATATGATAAGGGGTTTGCTCAGGTTTAGTGGGGTAAATACTAGCACCAATCAGAAAATAAAAGATACTCCTTGGGTTTGCTCGGATCAAGGCACTTTCTGGTAACATAAATGAATCTCTCCCATCTCTCTCTCTCTCTCTCTCTCGCTTTCTTTCACTTCTTTTTTCTTTGTCTCTGCCGTCCAGTGCTCTGCAGAGTCAGTAACCTTGTTTATGTGTTGTTTGTTTTTACTGTGATGATCAGAGCATGAGCTAGTCCAGACTCCCCAAAGAACTAACTATCTTTGCAGTAGGATGACACACAGCATGGCCTGTTTTGTTCTGAGTTTCTTCCACTACGTCAGCAGTGAGATCTCAGAAAAGAGCCAGAAAGGAATGGATATATTTCGCTCTGTTGATATTTTATTCGTTCTTCTTCTTTTCGGTCACTCACACCTCCATCTCCTGGCCTGGGGACGTTGGCGCCAGAATGTCGAAGCAGGTCTCCATCATGACTCGAGACTTGCACAGGTTTACGCAAAACTCCAGCTCTGCCGTCGTCTGAGCCAGAGCCTCCAGGTAGTCCTGAGAGTCCTGGTCCAAATCTGGATCCACATCAACTGAAAGGAAGGGAGAAGGATAAAGAATTTGAGACGAGACCAAAATACAGATAAGATGAGAATACAGCTGAGTGGTCAAGTGTGGGATTAACAAAAGGTTTTAATTCTCAGCAAGCAAGATTTTCAATCAGAGTAAAACTGAGCTACACATTTTAGAGCTTCCTTTGTTCCCAACACACCTGATGAACTAATTATTGCCTTTCCTCAGGTGAAGTGGGTTTTTTAGAGCAGGGAAAACAGAGCACGAGAGTGGAATAAGAACCACTAGCTTTAATAAGTGCCTTCTGAATAAAAACAAACCTGTAAACCCTAAAGAACTAAAGACCTAAATGTGAATGCCTTACGTTCATAGCCATATCACTTACAGATTAGGTTCAAAGTAATTCCCGGATAATTCACAGTAATTCACAACTGAATGATTCATAGCCGTTACTGAACGATTAAAAGTAGTTACAGAAAAATACAAAGTTGTTCCTAAATCATTTATAGTGCATAGTAATTATGCATAGTAGTTATTCATGAATCAAGTTGTTCAAGGCATAAGAATTATTGAATTATTGTTGTAGTGACAGAATTATTCATAGTAGTGACTGACTAATAAGTCATTGATTAAAAAGCACTGGGTCAAAGGGCGTACATTTTTATACATTGTGGCTGTATACATACAATACAATGCAATATAATACAATACAACACTTTTCTTGTTGCTTTGAGCATGTTTAGGACAAAATAATTTCCTTCTGGATGAATACAGTTCTTTCTTATCTTATCTTGCAATTCAGTACAATACTATGCAATTAGACTGAATCCATGCAATGATTAGTTTGTTCTTGTCTAATACGTTGAAGTCATTATTTTATCAGAGACTTACAGCACAAACAACAGTTAGTATATGATGCCAATAAACAGAAAATAAGGACACATTCTATTTATGATCTATTTATGTGGCGGCAGAACACCCCCATCCCTCTCCTCAGACTGAAAGTCATAGCCTTGATGGGCAGATTGATAGGTACGCGACACCAATACAGAGTGCAAAGTGATGGCCAAGGGTGGATCAAGACACACACACACACACGCACACACACACACACGCGCACACACACACACACACACATGTATACACACACGCACACATCATCCTCATTCTCCCACTGCTCAAGAAGGGTTTGATTTATAAAGCATGACTGGCCCAATCATGACTTTACCCAAGACAGCAGTCACGGATGAATGGTAAACACCTCCTGGCCAGAGGGACAGGGCTGATTGCAGGAGGGAAAATAATGCCTTACTGATTCAAGGACACACCACATTCTTACAGAATGAATGCTCACATGCATACATACACACACTCGCTCAGCACACATTTTTCTTTCATTCTCATCCTCATACCCACTTTCTCTAACCACTTTCCCAGTGCAATTTCAATACTCCTTTATTAAATAACGTTCTGCTTCCTTTGTATTTGCTGCCACAGTGCTGCCTCCTCCTCTGTTCCTCCAATTTGAAATAATGCTTCAGCAAAGGACAGAAAAAGAAACACAGATACTGAAGCCACAGATCTTTAGGCCCGTAGGCTGTTGGTTATCTCACAACAAAGTATGTAACACTAATCACATTTTCCTGAACTGTGTCTTTCCGCAGCATGAAAATAACCAAGGGGCTCTGAATTTGCCAGAGAGAATCGAGAACTTGGAAGCCTGGGCAGCTGACTGCACCCTTATGAAGATGTAGGTCTCGCTCGTGATTAAGCAAGAGCTTAGAGGCACAACTTTCCCTCATTTGCACCGCAGTTGAGAAAAAGATACAGCCGTCTATCTGCTTGTCCTTTTGCAATGTCTGGTGGTTTATTGGATGATTAAAATTCTGCCTATAGTCATAGGCAACATTGAAGAAAAAATATTAAGTGAAATTTTCTTCACAGTTCTTATGTGTTGAGTAACCGGAGCAAAAAGATTTTTGTTCTGGTTACTACAGTGTGCTCTAGTACAGCGTTTCTCAAACTATGGGCCGTGGACCAGCGCAGGTCCGTGAGAGGGCTCCTGCTGGTCCGCGAAGCCTCACTTTTCAACGCTTCTGTTACTGTGCGCCCCTTCCCCGCCCCCTTGACTTCACGGCCCCGCCCCTTGTTTCAGCATTCTAGAATGTTCAGCTCTCCTGCCATAGACATGTATATGGTTATACTTTGTTATAAATATACAGTGGTTCCCTGCTTAACGAACACCTCACAGAACGAACGTTCCGCATAACTAATGCCACTGCGACTGCGCACGTGACTCACAGAACGAGTGTGTATCACATTTTAAAAATTAGCTGAATCCGGCAAGACGTGTCTCAGATGAAGACAAAGCATAAAAAACCCCCCACAGAACCAATGCGCCGCTGGAACGGATTGCATTCCTTATGTGGGGTACCACTGTATAGAGAGAGAGGAGTGATCTGCCACTTGTGAACCAAGAGCTCTCATGCCATGCTGGGTTGCAGTGAGATGCTGTTAAAACAATCTTGCTTTACCGTTCCACGGATTTGTGTGAGACCACTTTATTCTCACTCAACAGACACGAAAACAAAGTACAGAAACAAAAAAACTCTGTCAGCGTGTCTCGCTTTTTTCAACCCGTTAGCGGTGAGAAAGCACACACACCCATCACATTAGATTGATGTTGATTTTAAATTATTTTGGGGTCAAAATATCCATGTTAGTGAATGACCTGTAATTTAATTTAGGTTAAAAGTCAGTTTACACGTT
Source organism: Brachypetersius altus (assembly GCA_037974465.1). Classification (NCBI taxonomy): domain Eukaryota; kingdom Metazoa; phylum Chordata; class Actinopteri; order Characiformes; family Alestidae; genus Brachypetersius; species Brachypetersius altus. Next base: position 3,739,459 of record JBBPDB010000153.1, read on the forward strand.
CAGCACCATCTGTTCAAAGTCCAAGTGTTCAAAAGTATAGTTTAAAAAACCTTCATAAAACACACAAAGTGAAAAAAAATCTAGGTTGCTTGGTTCTTATAGGCATAGGCCCATAATAATAACAACAACAACAACAAGAGTTATTATTATTATTATTATTATTATTATTATTATTATTATTATTATTATAACATCCTAATTACTACATATCTGTAACTTGGCAATAGTGTATTTATTTATCCGCATGTGCGAACCAGGGGTGGGGTGATGATCATTTATGCAGGGCCCTGCAGCCCCAAAGCCTGACATGACTGGACCCCAGGACAAATAAGTTTGAGAAACGCTGCTTTAAAGTACTTAAAATGTTCTTCACACCCTTTAATCTCATGTGCAAATACAGTTCTTTCAAAACTATATGCTATGGTTTCATTCAAAGAACACTTTTTGACAACTTTTAATAGAGTGTAGGTAGTATACATAATATACATATATGTATATATATGAGACATATGGATCCCTGTCCTGATAATCCACAAAAAAATGTGTCTGTGTGCCTTTGTTTGCACCTTGCTAGGCTGTTTGGGTTTGGGTTTGATGCTGATAAATACGTCCAGCTGCTCCATGAGAGATGTGATGCACTGTGGATCTACTGTCACATCCTCTTTGATATCAAACATCAGTACCAGTGGCAGACATCCCTGTGACACACACAAACGCACACACACACACAAAAGAAAATGAAGTGTAAAAAAGAAAAGCTTGTAATATGTTAACTCGTCCTCATGCTAAAAAGAGCACAATTTCTACTACTCCTACTACAATAATAGTAATAATAGTAATAATAGTAATAACAACAACAACAACAATATTAGTATTATTATTATACAATGATCATCATCATCATCATCATCATGCTAAGCTTAGCATTCTACTATATAATGCTACATACATTTTGTCTAATAGAGGGCAGGGAACCATAAATTCAAACTGAAGTGCGTTACACTTCTTGTTCTTCATTGTATTTTGGGAATATTGGTGTTTACAAAATGTGAAATCTATAGCAAACATCATCATACTGGGACTTCTAGAATTGCATCAAAAATAACTTTTGGGTCAGTCTGGCTTAACTCGAACAAATGAGTTACATGTCTTTTTCTCAGGCACACATTTAGTGGCCATAATAGCACTTTGTCTAACGCAAAGTTCCTAAATGGTCACTGCAGGATGAACGGAATTTCCAGCTGCTAAAAACTTGATAGTATGCCTGGCTATAAAGGGCATGTAAAAGTGATAGAAAGTGAAAGAAAGCACAAGAGAGCAAAGAAACCCTAAAAAAACCCAAAACTAAACTAAATTGCAAAGTTGGTTTGGATGGTTTGTGTTCAAAACAAAAATCTACATGTAGTGTGGAAAAATCTTAAGAACGACAATAGTGAGAAAATGTGGAGTGTGAATACGTGGTTGATGTTAAAGTTTATTGTCATATGTACAGAGTACAGTGTACAGAGTGCAATGAAATTCTTACTTGAACACCCTCTTCACAGATAGAACATAATGACATAAAAGACATGAAAGACATGAAAGACAACACAGTGCAGCAGCAGTAGTCTTAAGTTGTGTAAGTACAGTAAAGTGACATTTTAGTAACACATACACACATATTTTTGGAATATGAAAGTAAAAACAACATGGAAACATTGCATTTTTGCCCCTTTTGTACATGGATCATTTGCAATGCTGCAAACAGTTTCAGGATGACATTGTATGCCTGTAACAAAATATAAAACATACTAAGCATTTTAAATTTTCACTGTTGCATCGGGCTACTAATGTGTTTGAACATCATAGTGGAAAAAACAACACAAAATGAAAAATCATCATAGTGCAAAACGAAACAAAATGAAAAACAACATTTTTGCCCCATCTGGGTAGTAACAGTTACAGTATGGCTCATGTGAAATTTTGCATTGGTAATGTGAAAAAAAGGATACGTGAAAGAGTACAATCACTGAGGACAGAAGGACCTGGTCTGCTTAGGGAGGCCCAGAGGTCACCTGATTGATTGACAAGAAGCTCCAATGCTCTTGCACAGAAAAACTCTAGAAAATAAAACATGACAAAATCAATTACGAATCAATGTCATTTATGTATGCATTATTTATTTGTTATTTATTTCAATGGTACAATGTACAGCTTTTTAGGTGCACCAGAGTTAGCTGTAAGCTAGCTTATATGTGCACATTTTTACTAACATTTTCAAACAAACTAATCTATGTATGTATGCATGCATTTAGTGATTTAATTGTTATTTATTTAATTGGGACAATGTACAGCGTTTTAGCTGCATCAGAGATAGCTTTTGGAGGAGCTTCATTCCATAAGTCCACGTATGTGTACTTCATGTTTAGTGACATTTTTAACCTTTTTTTTTTTCAAATTTGCATGTCATGATATATGTACAACACTTTTATAAATATCTAAATCAGAATAAACCATAAAATATAACGGGACTTCTTACCTGGTCGATGTCTGTGTACAGAGCTGCCACTTAAATCGTCCCTCGTGTTCTCCGCCATATTGAATTTTTACCATAATGTTTTAGACTCTTCTGACACCACTAGATGGCAGTCTAAGTACCGGCATACATGTCCATAACACCTCAGATTCAGCCGTGAACACGATTGTAGACAGTCTAAAAGACAACTAAAAAGTGCTGTCCAAGTATGTGAGCGCTAAGCCCCAGGAGGTTTTGCCCAAATAAAATAGAAATCACCTTACGATGGGTGCTGGAACCATTACAACACGAAACCACCCAGCCTGCCCGCTCCAAACTACACCCCCCACTCCCCACCACCACCACCACCACTGGTGGTGCTGATCGTGCAAACTGACTTTTAACCTAAATTAAATTACAGGTCTAGTCACCCACAGCGATTATTTGTCACCAAAATTTAAAATCAACATTCTAATATGATGGGTGTGTGTGCTTTATCACCACTAACTGGTTGAAATGAGGAAAGCACACTGGCAGAGCCGCTCGGGCGAGTTTCCAAGTTCAGCCTGTTTCTGTTTTTGTGTCTCTCAATTGAGAAAAAGCCTCTTGCTCAGTTCTTTTGAACGTAAAGGTGAGATTGTTTTAACTGCGTCTCACTCAGCTGGGGATTTTCCTCACAGCATACAGACAGAACTCGGATCTCGCACGGGATCTTCAAAAGTTTATCCTAGACCACGAGGGCTGATCACTCTTTGAGGGTAAGAGTTTAAAATTAAATGAAAGTGTTTCATTTTTTGGGAGGTTACACTAAAAAATAGGCATTAGTAGGCATTTTCTAACCACATCACATATTCGCAGTTTTTCACTATACGTGGGACCTCTAACGTAATCCCAACAATAAGCGGGGCTTTACTACATATATGCATTAATCCTTAAACAAGGATTAATGGTGCTAATGGAGAATATCATTGGCTCCTCAGAGAGGCACTGAGGCTCTTCCTCTAGTCCAACATATGGGATGACTCAAGCTAAACACTTTTACAAGGTGGCCTTATCAAACCTTTGAACACTGGTGGATTATATTATATAGCATTTTTCGTCTTTTGAGGCCTTAATAAAAACAGATTATATGGCTATAAATTAGCAGACTCACCGCATTTATTTTGTGCCTCGTTTTTGTACTCAGCCTCCTGGGCTGTTAAATCCAGAGCACGCAACCTAAAAAAACTGCACAGAGTTGCTAGAAATACACTTAAGCCTTGTGCTGGATATTTTAATCATCTCTTAGTGCTTTAAAAGACAACATTGCTCAGACTGGCTGGGCCTCCTTGGCTCTCGCAAGCCCAGCACCACCACAGACCCGGCCAGATCTCCATTACAGTATTCGCACAGAATTGCTATATATGATGTAATCCAAATGAAGTCTTGTTGGTTGTGACGTGAGGGCGACCCTCCCTTTCTTTTTATACTCGTTTCTGCAGCCTGGACCATATAACGCCACCACTCTGCCAAGCACTTTGCTGACAGCATCTTTACCGTGTGAAATCGCTGAGCGGCTGGCCACAGCTTCGCTAAGTTGCTCAACTATAACGCAATGCCTGCCTCTCACATTTTCCCCTTTGGAAACTACCGCAGGCCCGCTTTGTTTTACCCTCTTAAGACAGGCCTCGGGCCTTTAGATGGGCCAGAAACACACACACACACACACACACACCCACACCCACACACACACCAGAGATGTCCACACACTGCTTCATGAAAACTCTGCTCGAGTCTCTGAATGTCCAAGTAAAGTCACAGGTTTTTGGTTGAGAATTTTCTTCCATACTGTGTCCAATTTTGAGCCTTTCATTATAGAAAGAACTTTGTTAAAGGGGCAAAGTTGGTGTTTGTATAGCAAGTAAGCTAGCTAGTCCACTAACCAGCTGAAGGTTTAGTACATTTTAAACGAATGTGACCTGTAATTTACTAGTGTTATCGCTAACTGAACTTTTAGTAATTTTAAAGGAATACGATCTTGCTATGCTTCATCAAAACTGTCTAAGAATTGAAAGTGACCATTTGTCTTACATGAACACGCCACAGCACACAGTGTGAACAGCACGAAATTCAACCTCTGCATTTAACCCATTCACCAAGTGAAGCAGG
>JBBPDB010000153.1:3744200-3766174 GCA_037974465.1 Brachypetersius altus
AACAGACACGAAAACAAAGTACAGAAACAGAAAAACTCAGAAACTCGCTCAGAGCAGCCCTGTCAGCGTGTCTTGCTAGTTTCGACCTGTTAGTGGTGAGAAAGCAGACACACTCATCACATTAGAATGTTGATTTTAATTATTTTGGGGTCAAAATATCCGTGTCGGTGAATGATCTGTAATTTAATTTAGGTTAAAAGTCAGTTTGCACGTTCAGCACCATCTGTTCAAAGTCCAAGTGTTCACAAGTATAGTTTAAAAAACCTTCATAAAACACACAAAGTGAAAAAAATCTAGGTTATTATTAATAATAATAATAATAATAATAATAATAATAATAATAATAATAATAATAATAATAATAATAATAATTGTTGTTGTTGTTATTATAACAGCCTAATTACTACATATCTGTAACTTGGCAATAGTGTATTTATTTATGCGCATGTGCGAACCCTGGGTGGGTGTGGGGTATTTGGTGATGATCATTCATGCAGGGCCCTGCAGCCCCAAAGCCTGACATGACTGGTCCCCAGGACAAATAAGTTTGAGAAACGCTGCTCTAGTAAATCCACATGCCCAGGTTTCCAAACAGTCCTTGTAAAGTCTTAACGAGGATAATTAGCCTGGGCAGCACTACAGTTAATCAGGGCTAGCGCTAAGGGGAGCTGAGGTGAGCTTCGCCACCCAGGTTTGTGCTCTGCCTTCCCAAGAACAACTGAGTGCTACGTTTTCTCAACCAACCACACATGAAAAAAAAAATGATTCATGAAAAAAAAAGACTAGCCCCTTTGAAGCAAAATTGGTGCAAAAAGACAAATAGCTCCAAATTGCACATTTTCTTAAGCCCTCATTAAGAAAATGTGCAATATATTCATAGCTTACTTAAGGCAATACATTTTATTTGCAGCTAAAAATAAGCAAATTATTCTATTATTCTGCCTCACTGGCAGCACTATTCCTGAACAACATGAATCATGCTACTACATTACAGCCATGTATCCTCACTAAAGTCTTTCCCAGTGAACTTGGCCTCAACCTTAGATCACTATTACTTTGTGTTATCTGTAATGTACAGCTTTCAGGAAATTGAAATACAGTAAACGTCTTTACATTGTATGTAATGGTATTGAGCAATGATGAAGCGAAACAGACAGGACCAGAACTCAGAACAGAAACAGCACTGTTTAAGCTAATATTACACATTATGCCTCTTTGCAACAACATAAGCTGACTAAACTAAAGCCCCTGTTAAATGATGTCAGCTCTGGCAGTCTGCAGCATTATTATCTTTTTACATTTACGTTGCTTTTGAGATAGATATACAGACAGCCATAGTACCTCACATTAATAACATTTTTCAGACATTATTCAATATTACCCCTCATTCTCCCATTCTTCAAACTTTTTCTTGACACTTTTGGTCATTAGTCTGTCTGCACTACTGCAGGTCAAATTGTCCATATAGAAACTGTCAAATCTAGCCTTTCATATTTTTCTGACTGTCTAGAGATATTTTTCTGACTGTCTAGAGATATGCCCATCTGACACATTTCATTGTCTTGCCCAGTAAAAGCTGTCTAGACCTGTTTGGCTTAAACAGACTTAAAGAGTAAGCAGTTCAATAGAGTAATATGTTCATTACTTACTGTATATATAAACATTTTTAAAGAAAAGTCAACAATGTGTTGAAACAAATACTGCTACATTTACTAACAGTAAGTTAAGAATGTTTTTTCCTTCTCCAACAAGCTTATCATTTTGGGGATAAAATCAGTAAGTGAAACAGTGACAGTTTAAGCTAACTGTACTATTAAACTAAACATGGTAAAATGGTGTTTATCCACTATGCTGTCTGTATCAGATCAGATCAGTATCAGATCTGCACCAACTGTAGCTTCTTTTAAATATTTTTTTTCTATTCGTTCTATTAATCTCCTTTTATTGATTTTCTATGCATTCCTTCCTTTCTTCTATTTCTTTTTTTTATTTGCTACTATTTTCATGCTTAACAAATTTGTATAATAACCATCTAATATTACATTCCTGTATGTTTGTGTATAATAGTGGGCTATAGACACATGTGTCTCGACTACAGCAACATCGATTCTGCCAGCAAGCGAATAAACCGCATGACAAAACTGAGTGTATTATGTTTCATCCATGAACTGGAATGAAATTAATTCAATGGCTGTATGATACTTTTAGCTGCCCTGGACTCGCTACTTACAGCAGTTACTACTTAAGTCAGTCCTATACACCAAAAGGAGAGAACTCACATTCTCCTATCCACTTGGTAGGGTCCAGCATTAGCCGAGTCTTGGCGTCCTCCAGCTCCCTCTTCAGTCTCTCGTGCTTGGCTCGCAGCTCCCTGATCTGCTGCTGCCGCTTCTCCAACATCCTGAGGCGCGCGTTGAAGTACTGCAAGCCCTGCGAGGAGAGACAATAACGGGACAGCAGCTGAGTGATGACTGAGCTGTGCTTAGCGAATTGTACAGCTCAGCATGTGTGCTGTTGATATACTGGCAGGCAAAACCCGAGGACCTGCGCCAGGCACCTGTTCGCTACTGGGTTGGTGCAGGTTTACAACATCGGAGCTTAAGGTAAATTGAGTCCTGAGAAACCCTTGCGAGGTGCCGGTCCATTGGCCGGATTAATTATGGCCGCACTAGAAATAAAATTAGCCTAAGCTCTCACTAGGCCCTAAATCTCCTGGGAGAAGGTTTGCTTAAGGGATTAAAAGGAGAGACCATGACCATGAGGAACAGGTTATTGAAAAGCACAATGCGAAACCCCCACCCTTTGTATTCTACTACTGGAGCAGGCTTTAGAATTATACTGTACGTTTTGTGTATTTTTTCCTTATTAAATTTGGCGATATTTAAACAATTGCTTCAGAAACATGCACAAGAATTGAATAGTGTATTTTAACAGCTGCAAAAATACAGTACACTGAAATTGTGACCTTAAACTTAAAGAAAGACCTTTGAATCTGTTATAACCCTGTTTTGTTCCAAGTAATGGAACTTACAGATGACAATGTTTTATGACATAAATAACATTATATTGACATAAGTGGCCGCAATCCTGATATAACTGTGATGAAGCGTCATTTCAAAGTAAGGGAATTCCTATAACTTGCATTACTATGAGCTATAAACACCATATATTCATTCATACATATATGTACTTCAGTTAAAGGACAAAAGATCCATTTCCATCAAACTTGTTCAGTCTACACACAGAACTGATATATGGTGTTCTTGGCTATGTCTCTGCATTATATATTTCTTTGCTTGGGAATGATGCTTCATAACAATGTTACACATGGAACAAATGTCCATAATTGTTTGCCTTGTGAAGACTAATATTTGCAAAGCAGTATTTGAGTTTTATAAAAAGCATATGACATGTTATTCAGTGTTATACATGTCTTATGCAGCATCTATGTAGTTTTCCCTCAAAAGAAGTGCTAAAGCACACTATATGTGAGCATTCTGGCCTCATCCATTGCTTCACAATTTCCGCACAACTGCCTTGTTAATATTAGCTTATTTTCAGTCAGGCCACATCCACCCACTCTAACAAACATACCTTCTCAACATCCCGAAATGGCTGACAGAAAATGGGAGGGAGGAAAGAGAAATGTTTGAGTATGCTAATGCAAAGTGACACACAGAGATGAAAGATCTAGCGCTCTGTCTCAAATAACATAAATGAGAATATTGAGATATATAACCACTTCTTCCCTGACACACACACACACACACACACACACACACACACACACACACATACATATATTTACCCCACTAAAGTGAAAAGCACTTTTTCTAACTGCAAACTGCTAAGCTCTCAAAGATGAATCTGAGCTCATTTTTTCTTAATTGAAAATAAATCATGGCAGCTCTCAATGGAGTTAATGTGTTCTCCACCCAATTGGCAGGGAATGGAGGGCCTGGTTTGTGGTAACGGTTAATGACTTGTGGTCATGGAGCACAGAACTGGCCATAAAGAGCCATCAGGAAGGCTGCAGATAGAGAGGCCACACCTCATTCATCACCAGACCTCTCCCTCCCTCTGAGCTGTGCTTCCAGCCCACCCAAGCTCCAGCTTTCGGCCATTTCCAAATCAATTAGAAGCCATCAGTAATTGTTCCTGAGATAACCTCCCCTCCTGACGAATGCAAATGCCACGCAACCGTCCAAATGAGAATGGCGAGAGAAATATTAGATACAACCGCTGATGCTTGCGATCTTTAATTAACGCCACGGTTAATTAGGAACAATGAGCTCTTCAAGGCATCGCACTGTGTACAGGACACAGAAATGAACTTTTGACTCAAAGGAGGAAGTCATACCAACCTTTGTTCAGTTGTATTTACATTTACATTTTAGCTGACGCTTTTATCTAAAGCGACTTCCATTCCCTAACTACAGGGTACAGTCTCACTGGAGCAACTTGGGCTTAAGGGTCTTTCTCAGGGACCCAGTGGTGGTTTTGCTGAAGTCTACAAAATAGCACCTAAAGAAAACGTACTTTTTTTTTTAGCACCATAGCTGGTTGCTAGAACTATGCATTTCTTTACTATGTACCATTTCGGATCAAAAGGAATGTGCAGAAATACTTGAACCTAGACAAACCTGCTCTCATGCTTTCCTCAACTGATCTCCTTGAGACATGATTAAAAATGTCAACGGAATAGTCATGCCTTCATTGAGCTTTTTGTCAATCTTCGTTCTCCTCGACACATTTCTAAACACTGGTTTGTATGTGCAGCAAAAGCAAACAAGCTAGCTTTGAAAGAGCAATTGGTAAATTACATGGTTTGAACATAGTCAACATAATGAGGTAGTAATTAAACTCCTAAAACTTAAATGAGCGGATTCAGTGAGCTCAGACATTTCAAGGATTGCACACAACACCATGCTTTCAAGCTTTTGGCTGCCTTTAAAGGATCTATCGCTTGCCAGGCATTCATCACCCATGCAAATTTAATAAAGCACAGCAGTGCTCTCACCTCTGTGATCATGCCCTCCTTCCGCCTCTGCAGCCGCTCCACGTCGTCTATCTCGTACACCTTAATCTCAAAGGCATCCTTCAGGGTGCCTCCCAGTGGAGGCAGGTCCACCCACTGGCCTGTAGCACCAGCCTTCCTGCCTAGGGAAGAAGTGTCCGGCAGGGGAGCGGGGATCAGCCGTCGCCGCTGCAGGCCTGGAGGGGTCAGACAGGGCAATGCTCTACATCTGGGCCGAAGATGCTCACCAGGAATATCCAAGGGTTGTAGGCATGCTTTTAAATTATGTATGAGGCTTGAATGCAGTTACAGCATTTAAAAGTAGAAGCGGTTTCAAAATAGCAGTTGACTCCAGTGTGAGGCTGGTAATATATGCATTAAGGGCAAGATTGTATCTTCCGCTTTTACTCCAAAAATGAATTACAGAACTGAGCACAACTCTCAACAAAGTGGGTGCCGCTTCAGGTAGGCTACACGAGACATGTCATTTAACTACACAGTATATTAGTATCTGTGTTACACAAGGATTTGTGATAAGAAAATGAAGAGCCGGAAAGTCCATAGGCAGATCGTGGAGTCGTTTATAGGCATGAGATTTTCCCTGAATACAGTTCAGACATGCATCAGTATATTTTGAGCGGCTTGATGAACAAGGGCATGGTGTCAAGGCATATATGTAATATAAGTTTGCCGTTTCAAATCAATGCTGCACAGAGAGTATGAAGTATGATGGCATATCAACAGTACTGTCAGTGAGTTAGCTATGCACACATTGTTAAATGAAGCAGTTTAGGCAAAAGCAATGGATATGTCCATGAAAGCACTAAGAAAAGTGCCAGACTCCTAATCTCAACCTTAAATGGAATTACCCAAAGAAGAAAAGCACATCAGCAACTACATTTTTCAAGAAAGAGATGCATATTCCTGGTACACACGACAGACCTCATTTCTTTGGAAAGTTCAGTTTAAAATGCAATAGCTCCTGGGTGCCTTGGAAGTGAAACCTACCATTGGCTCTCTTTTTGGGAGACTTAGAGACCTTGGCTCGGCTGGAAGAAGACATCCCACTCTCGCTCATGGAGTCATGGGTTGATGATGCACTGCCTGTGGTTTCGCTATCCCTGATCATGCTTTCGTAGCCACTGCTGCCGCCACTGTGGTAGAAGAGTGCCGTGCGGCCCATAGCTGGAGGAAGTTCCCCACTAAGAACACTGCTGTTGTCACTGCCGTGGCCACTGCTGTAGCGCTGAGGTCGCCGAGGAGCAGTAATCTTGCTGTAGGGTGAGGGCAATACAGTAGGCAGTGAAGTTTCACTGGGAGTTAAGCCAAAATCGCTGCAGCTGCTTGCCTGATCACCAGATCCTTTGATTTGTTTCTTGGAGCTGCCTGATGCTAGCTCACTCACCCGGCTGTTAGCTGCACGAACTGCTTGTTTCGTGCCCATGATCGTACCCTTTCCTGGTTTGCCATTGGCACCAATAACAGAACGAGTTGGGGGCTTTCCCGTTGGAGGTAGACTGGCGTTCCGTGCCGTCGAGGTGGAAATAGATTTGGTGGAACTCAGTTTAGAACCATTAGTAGACAAGGACTTTGTTTTGTTTCCATTGCTAGCTATGGCTCTAGGGGTTATACTGGCTTTAATCTGCCCCAATTTACTGACTCCCAGGGAAGTAGTTGATGGAGGAGAGATGGGCAAAGACGTGGAACCTGTTACCCCAAGTCTGGGCACTGTCCTACTAGACCTGCCACTGCTGCCTAAGCTTGTACTACTGCTCTCTCTTAGGGGTCCTGGTTTGGATCCAACAGATGTTAAGCTCTCACATCTTTCAAGGGACAAAAGACTGCCAAAGTATCTTCCGGTGTCTCCTTTTGTTGCTCGTGCCTGAAGACTAGATGCTGCCTTTAAACTAGATGATTTGAAGCTAAACGATTCCCCTCTGAATCGAACATCAAAATCTTCCTCTGAGACTGATGCTTTGGACAAGGAAGATCTGGTCGTATCATTTCCAAATGACCTTAAGGCACTAGGGGACAGCACAACCCGTGTCCTCTGGTCCAGGCTAGATTTTCGGAGTGGAGGGGCAGGGGGTGACATGCTGACAGATTTTGGGAGCATGCTGCCCTTCTGTCCATTTGCTCTCTTTCCTAAAGATGAGAACTTCAAACTAGCACTTGATTGCATAGTGTCATGGCCCCATTTTGTAGACTCTCCAGAGGTCTGGGGAGCTGAGACCATGCCAAGTGTTGTGGCCCCTCGTCTGAGCTGTGGCATTCTGCTAAGGCTCTCACCTTTCTTAACACTGGATTTCTCACAACCATCCACCACCCTCTGTGATGAGGAGGACAGGGGGATTTTGGGTGACCGTGGCACACTGTTACTATTCCCACCAATCTTTCTGGATGGAATTCCACTCAAGCTGCTTTTAGGTGACTTGCTAGCACCAATCAACTCAGTATTTCTTGAGTCTAAATGATGGCCACTGGCATGCATCCACTGTTCATCTGTGTTGCTTCCTTGCTGCTGCAACTCATGACTGCAGCTGCTAGCTGAAGCAACAGATGAGGTAGGCTTGTTTTTTCTAGGGAGAGTAGAGTGGATAATGCCTGGAGTCTGGATAGACTGTGAGGAGTTGAGGGTATTGGATTTTACAAGCCTTTGACCTCTAAGAAATGTTTTGGCAGTGTCATGAGGTGGAGGGCACTTAAACAGGGACATTTTCTCAGAGGTTATGGATTCATAATCTAACTCTGAAAAACATATTGCACTGTCACTGAAGGAGCTCTTTGTGCCTTGATGGGAGGAGGACTCAGATAAATCCATTGTTGCTAAAGTTTCAGGCCTGATGCCAACATCTTTTGACGACATGCCTCTTGCTGAATGTGTGCAGCTAGAACCTTTGGAAGATTGCATTGTGCTGTATCCAGCAGTAAGCTCCTCTTTTGACCTTGCATTGCTTATCAGTGCACCGTCCATTTGTGATGTGTAAGCATCAAACTCGTCATTGATGCTACTGATTATACTGACAGGGCGTGAGCCAGAGGTTAGAGCCTGCAAGGAACAGTCACTGTTGAAGCTGATGATGCTAGAGGGTCGCCCATTGTCCGGAACGAGACTAGAAGGCAGCTCCTCTACCACGGTGAATACCAGTTCGTCCTCACCATTAAGCTCCACAGGTTGCTGAAGGGTGACAGTAGTCCTTAAAACATCTCGGTCTAGACATCTGCTTCTCAAGGTTGAACGGAGATGGCTCACCTCCATGGGGCTCCTACTTAAATGATGAGATCGGCCAAGGACCGGAGAACCTTGGAGAGCTTGTTGGCTCATACCTACTGGAGGCGTTCTAGTGGCTAAGCCACCATCAGTGGCCAATTCTGAGGTTCTGTGCAGTGAGATGGAGGTATGAGGTTTTTGTGAAGGTCCTTTGCTGAGGTAGACCTTCTCTCTTACAACAGGCTCAGAGTCTTGAACTGTTTTTTTACCAAGCTCAGATGCAGCTCCTTCTAAGGGCAATTTCAAATGTTCAGTGTGAGCAGGTTTTTGAGTGGAGGAGTTAATTATGTTGGGAGATACACAAGTTCCCTCTGTTACATTTCCAGTTCCGCTCTGAGCCTTAGGGACTGTCTGGGGCCCTTTCACCTCGCCAGTGAAAGTAGATGTGCTCTCACTTCCATCAATGCACTCAAGTCGTTCTTGTAACTCTGCAAAGGTGTTACATTTTAAATGGTCCCTGTCAGATTTGGGAGCCTCTTTCGCACGTTTTTTGTTCAGTGAGGGAATGATGGGAACAAAAGCAGGAGGACCCTCATTATCGCTGAGTTCCCGGTCAGAAATATGGGCTCCACCAGGCCCCACATAGATAACCGTATCACAGGAGTGTTCACTGCTTGAGGAATAGTCTGGGTCGCTGGAAAGAAGTGTAGGGTGCTCAGGGTCTAGAGCCACTGTCCTGGGGTGGAAGGGTCTCAAATGAGTTGGTCGACGGATTTGTCCCTCCTCACAAGAGCTCTCCCCTCCTGAAGAACTGGAGGTGTACTGTAGGACACAAACAAGATCAGGACATTAAAGGGATGAAGTCATTAAGTAGCTCTTTCTCCATGCACAATCAATTTAGTTCCTCTATAATTACTTGTCAATATCAGGAAAGGTTAAAAGGTAACTGCAAAGGAGAGACAAGCAATAATGTCAACACAATATATTGCCTAGTATGCAGTACTCCCAAATGACTTAACACAATCTATCAAATATTAATAAAAGCTGTCACTGGACGCTTAAGCATGTTGGAAATATGTATCTGTAACCAGAGTGACTGAACTACACGTTCCCTCAGGAGCAGCAACATTGATTACCATTAGAATTTTTTACCAAGAAACTGTCCCCACAAATGGACGTTTTAACACGCATTCATTTGAAAAATATAAAAGTGAATTTTCTCACAGATCTCAATCAGACACATTTAACTGATCTTCGCAAGCAGTTAAACTGAAAACTTCTTGTGGTTCATTATATCTATATGAATATTTTATTAAGGACAATCAATCTGTTTTCATTGAACAAATCCAAAAGGCTGTATGTTTCGACAAAATCATGCACTAAAACATAAGGAAACAATCAGCCAAAATATAGAAAATAGGAAATAAATGAGGATCATGCCTTGGATTTCTTTTTCCTCATGCGGTGGATGCGAGAGGCCAGCTGAACAGTGGAGAGCGACTCGCTGTAATTGGCGGGCGAATCAGAGATGTGGGCGATCATGGTGGTTCTGCAGTTGATGTTGCCCAGTGATTCCCTCAGCAGCATGGTGAGCTTGCTGTCCCTGAATTATACATGAAAAAAAAGAAAAAAGAACTGAGTGGAAGCCCATCCTCTTTTCTCTAAGATCACAGAAAGCTCATTTTGGCCATGGATAGGGAACCACAGAAAACGAGCATCCCCCACTTCGTATGATTTTCCCAGTTAACTCTCAATGACCCTGTTTACTACTGGGAGAATTACATTTTATATGATAAAAATACATGTACAAAGAAATATATGTACATATGTAGACTATATTCTTAAATTATATATATTTCTGTATTTTATTCATATCTGTATTTTCTCCACCCCAGATTCTCTTATCTTTCTTGTTATAATCTCCAGTGATACCCTGTAATTCCTGTCAACAGCATCCCATCTCTATTCATTTCCTCCTCCTAAAGCCTACTTCTTTCACTCTTACTAGTGGGTTAATTGGCTTCATTGATCTAAGAAGAAAGAGAACTGGATTCCTGTGTATGTAAATCTATGCAGCTCCTCTACCTCTCTCAGATACATCACCATGCCTGTCATTCTCCTTTGGCTTTGTATTGAATCATTACTGCTTGTTGCATTGGGAGTACCTGTATGGAACATGCTTGGCACCATTGGCCAAAGCGAGGATGACATTTCCCAGGGCAGCTAGAGACAGACACTGGCCCCCTCCTCCATCCCGTGTCCGGCTGAGGTCAGGTTCACAGCTGCCCAGGTCTAGGAGATGCAGACGACTTCGACCCCCGGACACTGGAAGGGACAGTTTCCATATATATTCACCAATTCACAAAAAACTGGAAAATACATTCCCACTGCGGTTGAGAGGTCCTGTTCTAAGAGGGTTTAATCCTTACTGTTCAAATGTTATTGTGCAATGACATCACTAATGACATTTACATTCCGTATTGACAGGTTTGGGCCAGCAAATATGACTGTTTTCTATTTGTTTTGATGAGTAAAAGCAACAAAATGTAAAGAATAATACACACACACACTTTTTACAATCCAATGACCGAATTAACATAAAACTGCAACAGGCTTTTGTTATCGCTGCCAATAACACAGAATCCCAAGGCTTTAATACAGCCTCCATTGTAATTCACCATTAAAAAGTAAAGAAGCGCACAGTAAAATATGTTTGTAAGGAAATACAGGCAATGTACATTTGAGACTACGGCTAACTGTATCAGTCTCAAATGCATAGCACATCGCAGCTGTTCATTTAACTTCAATGTCGTTACTGAGAAGTCAGATTATATTGTCATGTAGGCCGCTAGCCTTAAACCCATTCAGTATCATTAAAAGACAGACGTGATTTACTTATTTCACATGGAGGAGGAGGGAGGAGACCATTAACCTTGCGTCAGCAAGATTTAGATAGTCAGGCACCCACACCAACAAGCCTCTGAGGAGCAGAGAATGCAAACTAGCCTCTCACTCATGCCAAACCCTATAAACATCCCAGAAGAAGAGACTTTAACCTCATTACATATTGAAATGTATTCTGGCAGAGGCCAGAACCTGGCCCGCACCCCAGCGATGGGACTGAAATTCTAATGATAAGCCGAACATTGATAGACGAGCGTGATACGTACGCCGTGCCTTGAAACGAAATTCAACAAGCCCTGTTTGTTTGCATTCTTGTACAATCATTAGCAGCAAGGCCACGTTCAGCTAATTAGGGAGGAAAAGATCAGGATGTCGCATACAAGTGCAAAACTGACATTGGTTTTCTTCAATTTGAAAGAATATAATCTCTGTGATGAAATACAGATCTTTGTGTATATTTCAAAAGGAAAATAGCACTATGACCTTTATGTTTTCAGATTTCTCTTTCAAAAGGGAAGGGCGAACCTTGGTAGAGGGCCCAGACGGGTGGTGGGAGGCACTGGGTGTTAACACAAATAATCAGATAAAAAAGTGAGTGAAACCAAGACTGATTTCTCCTTTTTACCACGGTTGATGTGTGATGAATCATTTCTTACTAGTTCCCTATATATACATATACATATGCATAAAAATATATATTTCTTTGTGTTATTATTTAGATTATCTGTGAATCCCCTCAAGGGCAGGGCATAGAGCCAATCTGCTGGCTTCGCCTCTGGTTTCATTCCAAAAGACATTATCATGTTTAATTGTAATTAACTGTTGTAACTGTTATAAAACCCTGTTTTTTTCCGTAAGCTTGACTAATTAATCCTTGCCTAGCACTGACATTTCCTCAGTGAACAACTCTTAAGCAAACACTTGAAAAAGTTTGTGTTTTTAGAACCCCTCTACTACTGCTACTGTTATTATCTTATTTTCAATCAATGTGTTTCTTATACATAGTACATATATCCAGCATTTCTGCATACAGCATAGTGTATTGTCGTATTGATGCTTTTCTACATATTTTTATTTAGATTTTATTTAGACTTTATAGTTTATATTGTTCTCGTCTCTGTGTGTTTTTGCAGTCATTGCATAAACTCTGGGATTAATAAAGTTTTCTGCTTCTGCTTCACACAGACAAAATCTCTGCACATTTTTTCTTCATCTCACACACACACACACACACACACACACACACACACACACACACACACACACACACACACAAAAGATCACAAGAGGCCGTACTTCCTCCCTTGGCACTCTTCTCCATGCGATACTGGGTGACATGTAGGGTGAAGAGCATGTGGGAGTTACACCGCTGCTCTTCATCACTCTCGGGTTTGCTGATGCTCCGCGCTGCTAAAGCTGAGTCCAGGAAAAATGCAGCCCTCTCGGCCGAACACGCCCGCAGCTCGCTCTGATTCTGCAACTTTAAACAGAATAATCAATAAGATCAAGCATTTAAAAACACATTTTCAATAAGTAAAATGAAAGCCAAAACTGAATTAATGTATCATATTTTATTCATGTAGAAATAATGTACACATTTAGAGGGTGTCCAGTGACCGGACTGTGAAAAAGAACTTTTCTTGCGTATTATGCTCGGCCTCAAAGGCAATATAAGCTCTAACATGGTTTTGAAACTGCAGAGGAAAGACTGGGAAAGGGGGCTTTGGTCTGGACAGCTGGTGAACTGAACATAAACGATGTTTACATTGTTTTCACATTAAAAATGTTACATCACATTAAATATGTTACATTTACAGCATTCATCAGCCGCTTTAATCCGAAGCAACTTGGGGTTAAGGGGTCTCGCCCAGGAACCCAGTGGTGGTCTGACAAAGGTAGGATTTGACCCCATGACCTCTTGGCCCAGAGGCAAATATCCTACCCACTTGGCCACCACCAGCCACATTTACATTTAAAATATGTACATTTTGCATGATTTCAGTTTAAATAAAGCAGGTAAGTATGTAAAAAGTCACCTGAGATCCAGAGACCGGGTCCTCTCTTAGGTAAACCCCCGTCCCCTGGCTGTCCCGGGCTGCACCCGGAGAGAAGTCAGCTAGGAGATCTGTCAGAGTCTCCTCCCTTCCGCTGATCTCCACAGCCGAAACGCGCACAGAGAACCGCACCCCCGCCTTTTCCTTCCGCTCCTCAATCAGCTTGAAGAGCCAGGAGATCGCGCAGGGGGCCACACCCAAACTCTGGGTGGAGCTGTCTCTGCCAATAATGGTGTAGGATTTGCCTGAGGAAGACAGGGGGGTAATAAGGGTGAAGGGTCCAGAACTGACTAAAAATAAATCAATACACCTCAACAGAGAGGAGGCTGTTCTTTATGCCGAACACATAATACACTGTCAGCTATACTGTTGAACTTCAGGAGCAAAATACAAAGAATAACTCATTTTTGCTTATTTTTCTATTAAGAAGTGTACACCTATTACTAATACAGGGGGTCTGTGAGTCAAACCACAGATCCGTTCTTGCGACAGTGATGTAAACCGAATTTTGGTGTAAGCTGAAACACACCCTAGCCTCAGTCACTTACCGAAGAAAAAAAAAACTCCCTCAGTCATACGCGTATTCTTCCACCACGCCCAATCAAAGTAGTTCGCCCACATAATCCTTAAGTACGTGGCTAACAGTATAAGCCGAGTGGGAATGAGTGTTCCTGAAACGTCGTATGTCGGGACCAACTGCATATTAGGCTCCTCGTCTTCTATTTATTAAGTGTCATATGTGTAATATATGTCATTATGTGTCAAATTTCGTGTGAATTCTGAATGTGTGCCCGCCCAGAAAACATAAAGGCAGCATGGACCTTCTTTTATATCTTTTTAAAAAACAAAGTAGCAAAAAGACACCTCAGATTCCACATGCTGATCCACTTTACTCTGCCCAGTATGGCAATGCATGTGGTCTAACTGCCCTGGGGCAGATTTTAATTAGTTTAACGAGATGCAGACAAAACATGCATTACCAGTAAGACGTTAGTTCTGATAAGGTTAATTACCATTGAATTTTATTTTCAGCTAACTGATAAGAAATCATACTTTATTGAATGTAACATAATAAGGAGTTAGAAACCAATGCAACAACATGTAAAATATAAGATAATATTCATTATACCATAGAGATTACAAAACCTATAATCTCCAAAAAGGGACTTTACAAGAAAACGAAAACATGCATCAGTTTTGTTGTAAGTTAAGGCAGTCAGATTTTATCCAAAGTCATTTCTATCCAAAGTCATTTCAGTTTTGCTCATCAGGACATTTTGACAATAATAAGCAGCTGATAAGCAGCTGACATTTTATACAAAAAAAGACAAAACTGGGAGAGAACTGGTTTTGTTCCAACAGCAACCATTACACTAATGACCTGTAATTAAACTGTAATAGGGATGTAATCGGAATTGTGATAATTAAAAAGATACAAAATGCCAGGAGCCACTATATTGAAGCAGAGGAAATAAGCAGTGAAACTGACAGTGGAGGATTGGGGCGGCACAGCGGGAGCCAAACAGCCTCACAGTCAGGGAGGGAAGAAAAGTAAAAAGAAGGAAAGAGAGACTGCAGCAATTTTTCAAACAAGCACAAAACTTGGGGTGCAACAAGTCAACGTTACTAATTAAACTCCTCATTAAACATCCCCGGGTCGCCTCATGTGAACTCACCCTGAAAAGAATGTATTCAGTACAGGACTACCGAATACTGGAACAACCAAACGCACTTCTTCCAGATCTTCAGTTATTAATGCTAAGACTTCTTCAGTAGCTACAATGAATTATTCAGTAACTATTAGGGTATGTAGCTATTTGAATATATAAAGGTATCAATATTCAAACTCATCTAAGTATGTGTTTACTAGCTGAATATATAATATTTATGAAAGTTATTTACAGACATTATTTAATGCAAGTATTTAATGCAAGTAGGTCAGTCTTGGGAGGAAACAAGGGTGCTCACCGAGGTTGGCATGTCCGAAACAGAAAAGGCAGCCATCTGCCCCGTTGACTACGGACTGAATGACCTCAGCCACGGTCCCTGAACACACTTCTGCCTACAGAGACAAAGAGGACTCAATAACACACATATACACACACTAAGTCCATTCACTCAGTCTCAGCTTCGAGGCATTCTAAATTCAGTCCTAGATTATGTGATACCTGTAAAATAGGCCAAAATAGATCAACGACATTTATTCATTCATTCTTTCTCTGAGGCAATTATCCATAGCCTTTAGAACTGTGTATTAGTAAAAATTCAACAAATAAAACTGGAGTTTGTTCTCCTACAAGCTCGTTGTTTGCTGCTCTTTCTCAGAGCGCTGCTGCTCAGCCGCTCTCCGGACTCCCTCCCTCTGCAGGTTTTCCCCACCCACTTGAGGCCGGAGACTATCCTGACTGTTCTCACGGGTTTAAAGATGTTGTCATTGAAAAGACATTTGTTCATTTTTGTTTTTTAAAGGACATTTGCACATGTCAACATTTTTTAAACCAGCAGTGGTTATTATTATTACATGTTTTTAAAATTACAATAACTTTGGTTCTATGTGATATAAAAATACCAAACAAAGCTCAGCATGGCGTCTGACACCTCGAGCGTCAACACACACCAGGTAAACTTCCATATAAGGAGCTGTTTGGCCATATGGTGACCATTACGCTTCTGGCACAGACCTGTTCTAAGGGTTAATCAGGGTCACAGTTGTGCTGTAGCCTATCCTGGACAGGTTGCCAGTCTATCACAGGACAACCACAAAGACAAACACTCATACATGAGTGTACACTCATACCTCGGCACAATTTACTTTCTCCAATTTCTTACAATCTAATGGAAAATCTTCTAGAGCCAATGATGTTATTCAAAGGTATAGAAATAGAGAGTCAAAGGGGGTTAGCCCTAGTTCCAAAGCATTTCTATACATTGCATCACATCTCCTCCGGGCCTTGGACTTCTAGTAACCAGTTCCACTATTCCTGAAAAGCAAGCTCTTGTTTCTGCAAGACTGCTGTTTCTATATTAAATGATCACTTCATGCCACACCTGATGCAGCAAAGCTTTAGTTACATAACAGCAACCCTGTGATAATATTCCCTTTAAGGGTGAGAGAGATATGAAGAGATAGGAGATCTGAAGGCTCCCCAATGAAGTTTTCAAAATTTGGAATCGTTTGTATGCGTGTGTCTGTTTGAGTTAGACCTTGGCAGGGCGTGAGTAAAAACTGCCTCTGATCTCAGCATCTTCAAAGCCTTCCCTCCTTTGAACAACATGGGATGGGCATTGATCATCAGACCTGATGTTGCTGAGACAGGAAACCCTGAAATTCACGGCATCCCCCTGCAGCGTGCAGGAGGATGTAGAGGGGAGAGGCTGCTGTAGGCCATGTCTTGCACCAACAGTACACAGGAATAACCCTACAGCTTGGGGTGACGATCCTCTTGGCTCTATTTTCTCCAAACACTAAGTGAACTTCCTAACTTTGTCTCTTTCAAGATCACTGCTTTGATCTTTTCTCGGGTCTCCCCTTTTCGCTGCATATTTTTGTGCATGTCCAAGAGAAGCAGCAATAGCCTCTCAAGTAAACCTGGCACCAAAAAAGCTCTTTGGAGGGCTGCCAAAAGAAGTACTTTTGGTTCGGGAAAGGACCTTTTAAAGGGAGAGTAAGTGTGAAAAAATACACTGTCCACAAAATGTAGAGGTTTTACAACATAAAGTGGAATAAGCCAATAATAATCAAATAGCTTTTATGTAGAGCTCCTCAAGAGTCTTGAGTGCAGAGAAGTCAGAATGCTATAGCACTCATAAACATAAAGGTTCCTCTTATTGTCATATGATTAAAATAAAAATAGGGTATTATTTAACTGAAGGGCAGCAGTCACAAGCTTACATGACATCTACATAAGCCTTTCATGACATCTGACATATACCTAGACAAACCTTTAAACAAGCTGTCATCTGTTGTAAAGGCCAGTGTAACCTCAGCCAGTGTAATGATAACTGAGTTTTGTTGTAATATAATTAGAATCATCTTGTAATATTTATGGAAATATGCAGGTGTCATGTAGCCTTTCCATGAAGAGTTACCAGAAAACGTTTAGCTAATATAACATTAAGGCCATGCGGAAAGTTCTTTAAACTTTATAGCAGTTCTCTACTAATCTCATTCCCTGAGATGTTTCCCTAGCTACTTTATTTCCTTGTGATGCTTTTTATCATATTAACTAGGACACTGCTGGCTTTCTGTGTGTAAAATGCTGCATGCAACCTGCTGTTGAGCTGCTAGTGAGCAATGAAAGGAGATGAGGGAGAACCCTCTGCTGTGACAAGGATTCACAGAAAATACAGAGATTGAACAGCCAGCACAACAAATAAAAATAAATAAACTTATGAAACTAAATATCATCATTATCATTAACTGTTACCATACAAACTTCATAGTAATGTTCACGTTAATGAAGAAACTAAAAATACACAGTTACAAAACAGAGAAAAAATGCATTTTATGGCTATGGCAAAAAGATTGTAATTTCTTCTATTGAACTGCTCCAAAGAACTTTTTATTATTAGAGTGTAGTTAGAGCTTAGACATCTTACATTGTTCTTTAAAATAAAAACCTTACTTGTGAGGCATCCTGGGTGAAGACTGCATCAAAGTTGAATGTCTTTGGGGCACTGGTGGAGGAAAATCGCTTCTGACCTCCATTGGACGGAGTGCTTGCGGGTGGCTCGCAGAAAGTCAGCTGCTTCTTATGAGCATCCACCTTCAGAAAGGACATGGACTCGGAGGTGTCCCGCGCTCCTTTGGCAGGACATATACGCACCATTACTTTAACCTGTAGAGGACACAAACACAGTCAGAAGAAATACACAAAAATCACAGCTAATGCAAACATCACTGAGAAATCAGCTAAATAATATCTAATAATGAAGTTCAGTACAGTCATATTACTGGCATTGTGGTGCCACATACATTTCTGTGCCACTCAGCGTAATGTGAAGCAACAGTTTAGAACACAGCACGCCACACTAATGTGCTTCAGCTGCTTTGCCAGGGATTATCCTCCCATCACCAGCACTTGGAAAAGCCGGAACTTGGCAGCAGCCTGGTTGAAAATCAGCCTATTCCAAGTTCCAGGATTTCGTAGTATAAGCATGCAAGCGACAGGATCTTTCACACAGTCATCCCATGCTTTGGCTACACTTTGGCTAACATTGCTTGAGAGATTTCTCCAAAAGCAGAAAACGCCTCTTCACCATCATAAAACAGATTCTTTACAGTGTGGGTGAAATGTCCTTTACCACTCAAATATGATGATCACCCAAAAGAATTCCATACGTTTTCAGTGCAGTGACTGTATACCCACAATGTTAATCCTGCCATGATGTGTTTTAGCATGCAGAAATACTCTCTACAACACATGTCAGCCAACATGTATGTTTCAGGACATGGTTCTTGTGACCAGGAACCATTCAAATATAAGATATTTAAAGTGTATTGATGGACCAACGAAAAACTAGCTGACCTTGTGTGAAATTTCTGCCTCTCAGCCACCATTCAAACCGCAGGTTCAGCATTTCTGTCCCCAGAATGTGAAGGTGATATTGATGTCACTGAAGGCTTCCAGCAGCCACAGATTTAGTCCTTAAGAAAAGCTAACAAACTGACACAATTGCACGGACCTTCTAAACCTCGGAGGCCAACAAACAAGTCAAACTGACAAAAATGCACCCATTCCACTATTCCAGTGTGGACTCTCGTTATCCAGGCCCTGTGAACTACCACATAGTTTGTGGATACAATGCAAGATAAATCAATAGCAAAAGCCACCACTGTGATATGAAAGTACACAGTCCAGCTGGAGATGCAGTTTGGGAACACTCTGTGTACTTAGGGAATCCCTACAGGACAGAGGGTCCAGCTGCAGCTTAGCTTGGAGGACAGCTCACGGAGCACGACTTGTCCAGAAAGAAAAACAGAGGGCTGTCCTCACTCAAAAAATGGCTCACCCATCTGTGGCCACTCTTTGATAGGCTCGGGTGTAAATTTGTCCACGCATCCATCCACTCTCTTTGTCACGCAAAGCTCAATAGAGTCCTTACACGACTCCAGTCATGACAGTTACGATAATAAAAATTCAAAAACAAATTCCAGTGACCTAATCTGATCCTTAAATGCTTGAGGTTACCAGGATACATTTTCCAGGTGCATCTTGCCCAATGATGAGCCGTGTTCCTTTAACTGTACTGTTTCAGTGACTTTGTTGGTAGACAATCCAGTTAAAATGTTTTCCTTATAACCTCAGAGTTAATGCAAAAACTACCAAATAATGCTTCTGTTTTGCAAAAACAGAGTCACTTATCTCAGAGGCTGAATACCAGCACAGACTTCACACTTCCTCCAGTGTGAATGTACATTTTCACCTCAACTTTCTGACTCAACACACTTGGCGGACAGCTCTTCAAGAAAATTCTCCACTCTGCCAAAGGTCCACGATAAGGCCTCTGGCTGAAATAGCACCCATCAACAGGCCGTGCTCACACTCCTGGCATCACAAAAACAGTCGGCTCAAAACAGGCAGTTTTGGCAGCTTAGTCTCCATCTATTGACTGCATGGACCCAGGAACCGAATGGTACTTTCACCTCATTAAACAAATTTATAAATGCATTATATATAAATTTAATAAAGTGAGGAAAATATCACTTCCCATGAAATGAGCCCTGTACATTCAGGTGCATTGTGAGCACATATTGTACTTAGATAAAAGCACCTGTGTTCATAATTCGGGCTCTGTCATTTTCAGGAAGCTCAATAAAATATTGGTGTTCAAATTCTCAGGGTCATTAGCCCACTCAAACCATTTGAATGTAATGACAAGTTGCCATAGGACCGTTCTAGAATCGAGCCTCGTGATAAGGCACTTGGTATCAAACCCAAAATTCTGTTATTGTGATATTCTTGAATCCCAGATCTATTAAATTCCCATTTCTGTTTTCACCATTTCCCAGCAGAACAATGTACATGCTCACCCTCCAACAGGAATCAGTTTCTTCTACCTATAAATAAGTGCTTACCTACCACACACCCACAGCTCTGCAGTTCAGCCTGCTCTGCAGTTCATTGTGCCATCCTGCTAATGTCCCTCAACTCAGTGGACCTCATTAGAACTTGCCGGCCTGATGTAAATCTCATTAAAATCTTGCAGCTGCTCACCTGTAATGTTTATTGTGCATTTTTAAGACAACTTTGTGGGTGAAGCAGAAGCTCAAGTGATTGTGAAAGTTAGCTGCACTAGCTGTATAGCCCTGGCTTTAAAGGGGAAGTGAGGACACACCTGATCTAGGGATTTAAGGTGTCCTCAGAGGTCTGCACGTCTAAGGTGGCTGATGTCATTGCCCTTTGTGGAACGTTTGTGGGAGGCCATCTCCCGGTAGGTTCCAGCGCACAATAAACCTGCACCATCTGGTAGTGTTTATGAGTCAACTGGTCTGTTACTCCACTCTTCAGGGGGCTGCTGCCAGGAAAACACACTGCATCTTAATCTCCACAAACAGAACGCACCTCAGCGACCAGATAAGCAGGAGGTATACAATCACAGGGTCTTTCCTGTGATGTAACCCGAATTTTAGTGTTAGTCAAAACACACTCAAGCCTAAGTCACTTACCGATCCTCACACAGTTAAAATCATAATCTAGAACATAAAAACAACTAAGCCACAGAAAAAAGAAAAGGACATAAATATACTGTACAGAAAAAATGACAAAAATTAGCGTAAAAACACAGTCCGAACTGGCGTAGGCAAGTGTACTACCTCAATCCCCTCAATCATACACCATGTTACTGTGTACTCTGCATATACTATGTATTTGTCCGCTGCACACAAGTGTTTATGAACACCGTCAGCTCGAGACATCCTATGTCAAAACCGTTGTAACCCAAGGATATCCTGTACAACCACAGGGGCATTTTGGGGTCAGCATAGACTATCCAAGCCACTAAACCTCTAGAGGAAGTCAAGCAAGTTGGTAACCCAACTTACAAGACACCAAGAAGGGATATAAGCTTAGAATAAAACTTGTAAGTCTACCCAGTTGATGCAAGATGTGTGGGGCTAATACACATGGAATGGATAGCAGTACATGCAGCACATGGCTCTTTAGGGCAATCGCTGTGATCTTACATTATAAATAGACAAGCAGAAGTCTCGTCAATGTCATCAACACATCCTGCTCACTGGCTGTGAGACCAGTTTGAAGTGAAGAAGGAGGTGGCTGGCGGTGCTATATTAGGACCATGTCTAATTTCTGTAATTTCTCCACAGTCATTTAACATGTGGCAGACGACATCATGTCACAAGATTCAACACCAAGCTTCAGCACACAAAGGGTAGATGTACAGTCAAAGTACTTTATCAACACCGTGGGATTTTTAGCCAACTATGGTACAAAGCATCCATATATAAAGTCCTATGACTATCTATTCCCTCTTAATGTGGTTTTATATGCTTTTATGAATGACTGAATTATATATATATCCCCCCGGACAGAGGGATGTGATGAATTTCACCTTGATATTTCAGTGACTTGTCCGGCTCGCGCATGTTTTAAACCTGTCTTGGTCTCTCTGTCCAATGAGATTAACGGCGTTAAAAAAATTAATCTATGCCCACCTCTAATATAAATATATATATTATAGGTGGGCATAGATATTTTTTTTTTATCTAGATTAATCTCACTGTAATCTTGGAATTAATCTAGATTAAAATGGCTCATTTGAATTCTGC
>JBBPDB010000153.1:3767262-3783760 GCA_037974465.1 Brachypetersius altus
TTTCATTTTGAACTCAGTTTAATACATTACCCTTAAAGAAAATGTAAATATAAACCTGAGGTTTAAATACGGAAAAGATATTTTTTTTATCGCGCGATAAGAATCTCACGCCGTTAACGCGCATTAACGCCGTTAAAAAAAGCACTAATATATATATATGGGATAATATATAATATATAATATATATGAATTATATATCTATAAGTAAGCATATATTGCAAATACTCTCAAATATTGAAAAAATTGCATTGGAATTTCCTATTATTTGAATAATGTTACAGATGTAGATGAATGTAGTGTTGTCTTGACCAAGGGCTCCTACTGGTGTAACCTAGTGTGTTTTGACAGGAAGGAAGTCACATTAAAATCTAAATAAATTATTTTCAGTTAGCAATGCCACGATCTTCCATGCATTTGGTAGTCATAATGTGTGATACTGTTACTGGCCCAGAATGGTAAGGGTGCTGGCAGCAGATGTAGTTAGGTAGCAGGTGTTCTGCAGAGTGATCTGCAACACAAGTGACTTGCAGAGAAAATCTGCCACTGCTATGAAGGTCTTCCTCAGGTCAGAGTTCACATTTCTCTGGCTCCTTCAAAGAAAAGTGCAGAAAGCTCCTGCAGTGTGTTTCAGAAGAGGCATGTGAAGAAGGTCGGTGCAGTGTGTTTCAAATGGGAGTCAAAAGGTGAATATCTGCCAACTCTAAGCAAAACCTTTTGGGCTGCTTCACTTAACTGTGAGTTTGGAACATGCCTCCTATATATGACTGAAGTGTAAGAAGAGACTGTATGACTGTAGAAGGGGAGAAAACTTGGGATTGAGTTCTAACAGCTTCTGCATTAGAGTTTGAGTTAGAAGACCAGACCTCATTTAATATAAAGGGAAAGGGCTGAGAAGACATGTGTGGTGGGGTGTTTTCAAGGTGAAGATTTTATTTACATTATCATGGGGACCCTCTTTCACAGTCCACTTCCATTCATCACTCAATTTAGTTTTACTGCAGTTACCTTATCATTTATAGTAAGACCCAATGTACTGAACACTAACTCTCTGTAACTGAGTAACAAGAATAAAGTGGTGCACCTGTGATGTCAGAAACAGTAAACAAGGGTAATGACACTGATTGGACTGGTTATGTTCTTGAGATGATCTTGACAGCTTATTGATCTTTAATAAAAAAATGTTTTGACATGATGTCATATAAGGGCATGTCAAGTATGTTCTTGCATACGTGTGTGTGTGTCCATGAGTCATACTTATTGGACAATGTGCCCTTATTGTGATTAACAGTTTTTTCCTTTTAGCCCTTCCAAGACAGTGCTTCCAATACTCCCAATTTGGCCTCCCAGCCTCCATGCACTCATACAGATGCCCATTCTGAGAGAGAACTCTCTCTTTCATCCATCGGCCCTCTGATATGACCTATTGACCGGACAGTTGAGTTTCCCACTCCCACGGGCTGTCAGACACTCAGAGACAGGAATGTGTCTGGTATTCCAAAGGAGCTTCTTGGAATTCCAGCAGCCTGGGAATGGGGGCAATCGGTCTGTCCCGAAGTGTCAAACACAGTCTGCTTTGATGCTAACTTGACAATTGGCCAAATTCAAAGTTCTTAGAGAGTTTCTGACCTGAAATAATGAAACAAAGCAACGATTGTTGTTGCCCAAACAAAATGTTGATGTAAGCTTCATGATACATGGCAGTAGATTATTGTGTCCTAGTCCCGTCTAGAGCTTTGTAATATGACCTTACCTTTCCCATCCCGGGGTTGTCTTTGACCTTTGAGCTGGCCCTGAGCAGACATGGTGGGACAGGTGGTGGCGAGACCTGCAGGGTGGCACTGAAACCCTCAGTATAGAAGAACGGCTCGTCCGGGTCAGGTGGGGAGGGGGGTGGAGGAGGGTAGGTCTTCTTGCGCTTGGAGAGGTTCAGCTTCTGGGCAGCCCTGTGAAAAAAATGCAGGAGATAATGATTAAGTTGATAAAGTAGGTTCTTTGTTTTATTCGCATTTTGTCTTTTTACAGAATTCTTTTATGCTGATTTTGCAGCATACAGTTACCCATAGTCTCATAGTCTTATCTCTAAACTGTGCTAGCATCTACTGTCAGCTCACAAGATCTAGATCATGTTTGAATGAGCAGGAAAATTAAACTCTGCAGAAATAAAAAGATTTGCTCAGGCTTCAACATCAGCCATACATGCATTTAAAGCTGTCACTGCTACTCGATTCCAAATGTACACCCTTGAAAATGTGTCTTGGTGTCGACAGTGTGAATATTCTTCACGAGGAGGTCCCATTAGCAAGTAAGTCACTTTTGAGTGTCTTCAGGTCTGTCGTTTATCAGATATGGAGACAAAGGAGACTTACAGTATTTCTGTCTACTCAGATAGCAGTGATGATGTTGAAGGGTGTTTAGGTTTATAGCTGTATGTTCTCAGAGCTATTTTGGCTGGTTTGTTGAACACAATGTCACACTGAACCACAACTAACTTGAGCAAATAAACACAAATTTCAGTATCAGTGGCTAAGCAAGATATTTTTAATATGCCTTATCAGTTTACAAAGTGAATAACTAAACTATGTAAACCAGATAAAGTAGTTAACTACCATTTTATCCCTATGTTTTACACTTTATTATCAGTCCCTGGCCAAACACCTTTACTGATCAAACAGCTACACTGACAGTACATAAGTCAAATACATCCAAACAAACAAACCTGCATGCTGTTACTTTCCTTTTATCTAAATATTGGTTCAGTCTTAATTTTCTTGCTTCAGTTTAGCATTGTAATGGACAGGCTCACAAAACTATAGCAGCCTGGAAAGAGTTCTTAGTGTAACTTTCAGCTATTGGTATGACATGCTGAGTTTACAGTTTGTTAGGAAATGAGAACATGGCTGGTTGTTGCTCATAGTTTCTTTAACATCCCTGTCCTTTATTTACATGAATGCTGTTTATTTTTTTTTAGCATTTTCAACATTCCTTATCTTAACACAATATCTAGTCAAATGTCAATGCCAATTTTCCATTATTTGTGTGGATTTTTTATCCCTTGGTTTTCCGTTATGTGTAAGGGTGGTGATCACATTATAAAAGCATAAACTTTTGTTTGACTTTCTACCCGCTTTATGATTATATGTTTTGTTTAAAACAGTGATCAATAGTCCTACTACTCTGAAACGTAGTAGATTAATCTGTTACTAAAATATCTGACAGTTGCAGACATATGTATTATCATCACTCTATTTTAGTGCTGTGCTAGACCAAATGTCAAGCTTAATGTCAAGCTTAAAAATGATTGAGACTTTTGTAATTTCACACTGTTGCCACAAGATTCTATGCACATCAGATAAGCATGTGCTTGTGAATGGGAAATCCAAATATATGGGAGTTTCATTTTGTGGGTGTAAGTGTGTCTCTGTGTGTGTGTGTGTGTGTGTGTGTGTGTGTGTGTGTGTGTGTATTAGAAAGGTGTAAGACATGTGGGTGTTGGGTACATGTAATGCTTAGAGATGCAAGTGCCTGAGAGTTAGGGTCACAGGATGGCATCAGTTAGAGGCATATAAGAAGTGAATGAGTCATCGCATACCTCGGTAAATGCAAGTGTGTGGTTCTGTTTGCACACGTCTGTTTGTGGATGCGCTTATTCACATCATTGTGGCAAAAGAAGAGGAAAGAAACAACCAACAAAGTGCTTTTTACCCACTGAGGTTGAGGTTAAAGTTCAGGGCAGGTTTCAACTTAGAAAATTCTTCTTACAGTCAGGCACTTACATTCAGTACAGTGCACAAGTCAAATATCTGCAGTTTATTTGTTTCATTTCTAGTCAAAACAGCTATTAAGTACGTTATTCACTTTTCAGTGTTTTGCCCCCTGTGGCCACTCTAACTCGTCCATCTTCGCAATCTTCAAGCCAATTTTTTAAACCTGGTTTCCCCGGTCTAAAGATAATCCTAAAGCTCTCAACGACATCATGTTCCTCTTCAAGAAGAACATAAACAACTACTCACACACACCTCAGCTGCCTTATATATATCTTTCTCATATCCATCTACTAAGAAAAGAAGAGATTTCTAAAAAGATCTTTTACTTGTATAAGGAACAGGAAAACACAAAAGAAAATATGTTTACAAAAAATGATAAGAAGACCCGTAAGACCACCAAAACGTTCCCCATCAGATAAACAACACTTAAAGTGTTCATCCTTAAGGGCTCTTTTTTGGAAAATCCAGTTCCAATCTCATTCAGATTAGAAATGAGATCCACAGGTGTTTCTGTCTTTCCACTCTAAGAAGATTTTCAGCACTGTGACTCTAAAGGATATGTACTATAGCTCTTCAAGAAGCTGTTAGTGAAAAAATAAACAGACAAACAAGAAGAATGTCTGCACCAGAAAACGCAAAAGGGTTTGAAATGTTTTGTCACCTGACAAGTACGTGTTTGTAATTACGATTAACGAATTTGTAATTATTATTGGAATAATTATTATGGTTGGAAGCAGAAAACACAACTGGTAAAACTTTGGATGAGTTTTAAAGAATCATTAAAAAAAGAGCCCTGCAGATTTCTGCTGAATAACAAAAATTATAGAATTAGTTGCTAAAACATCTGTGTGTTTTTCTGTTAAATTGTTTTTTTTTTCTGACACAAAAAAGAATCCCTTAATGATTTTTTAAAATTTAATTTATTAACCATTGTGCTGTGGTGTGTTCACACATGACTGTAAATATATGAAAGGGTGGTCTCTGACAGTACTCTATAGGTAATACAAATGGAACATGTAGATAATACATAAATGTATGACCTAATATTGCACACAAATGAAAGAGAACAAAGTGCTTTCCTATTTTGCCCAAACAGGGATGGATGAGAAACTGTGGACATGCCGTTGTCTCTGCTGGTTGGGGCTTAATGCAAACACAGTACAGCTGATGTTCTGCTGAGCTAAGTCACAAGCCTTTTCAGATGATGATCACTGCCATGTAGCAATACTTTACAAAGCATGGACTTATATTTATATATGTGAGTGTGTGTGTGTGTGTGTGTGTGTGTGTGTGTGTTCTGCAGTTGAGGAAGTTTGAGGAGAGCAACTTAAGCTCATTACAAACTTGACATTAGCGTGTGTCCAGTCCAATTGCTCTCTCTCTCCCTCTCTCTCTCTCCCTTTCTCTCTCTCTATCTCTCTCTCTTTTTCTCTATCCCCCACCCCTCTTCCTCTTCTTTATCAGCCCACTTCCTTCAGTGCAGTCTCTTCAGGGGTGCAAAATCACAGAATACACTGTGTAATTACAGCCTCCATGAAGGACACAGAGGGGGGCCCTCATGAGGTTTGTATGTGTCCATGTGTGTGTGTGTGTGTGTGTGTGTGTGTGTGTGTGTGTGTGTGTGCGTATGAGACTTTAAGAAACAAAAAAAGGTGGTGGGTGTGTTTTTGTGTGTGTGTGTGTGTGTGTGTGTGTGTGTGTGTGTGTGTGTGTGTGTGTGAAAATGCAATGGGTGTCTTCGATAGGGGAGAGAAAGAAAGAGAGAGAGAGACAAAGTGTTTGAAAATGACAGAATTACAGAAAGAGGGGGTAGAAAAAAGACAGAAAGGAGAGAGATATATAAAGAGGGAGGGGGCGGGCAGAGAGTGGGGAGCAAATAGAGAGAGAGAGAGAGAGGAAGAGAGAGAGAGGAAAAGAGAGAGAGCGGGGAGTGGGGCAGAGAGAGAGAAAAAATGAAACAAATTAAATGCCCCCAAGCTGAGAACCTCCAGCATTTATCATGATATAAATATTTGTGGAGTTGTGGTGTCATACGGTCACATTATAAATGCAAAAATCAAACAGAGAGCGCATCCCGGCTGTGCTCTCCTGAACGCTGGGCTTTATTCTCTGTGGCAGAAATATTGAATTTCCATCAGAGGTGTGAATGAGGAAGCAGGCTGAGGAGGAGGGAGGGCAATCAGAAGAAAACAAGGGCAGGATGAAAAGCAAAGAGAAAGGAGGTGGGCTCTCTTGCCCCCAGACCCACCTCTGGAAACAAAGCCTTTCTAGCGTAAAAGCTCACCTAGCTCATGCACTCACACACACACACACACACACACACACACAGAAATACACACAGTACTCCAACATAAAGAGAAGAACCCACGCCCACTCATGGGACTGAGTCAGGCAGCACAGTGCGCTCTATAGTCTCTCCAAGTAGAGCAGACTCTAATGCACCACATAAAGCACGCAGCCCTGACACCCACTGCACAAACACACTAAATTGAGATATCAGGATCCAGCAGAGTTCACTGACCCGTGCGGGTTAAAAAAGCAAACACCATGCTAGACTGAGCTCAGACATGCTAGACTAGGCTTTGCTGGGATGCAGCCACCTGTTAAATCTCCCTCTTGTGCTTCTGCATGCACCAGTGCAAAAGATTCTCTCAAAGACACTATTAGGAACACTATTACCTCCATAACTCCTTAAAAGTCTGAAACCTAACAGAGCATCCAGACTCAGCACTTTACATACTGGACACTGAAATATTGGTTTCATAGTGTATAGGCATTGAGTAATTCATAGGATTGGATGATAAGCCTTTTGTTTAATAGGTCAGTATAAAGCCAATTTAGTGCCATTAATAGATAAAGCTTAGTTTTGGATTGCTCTTCATTGCCTTTAGTATCTTCCATTTTAGTCCAAACCTAGGCTTAATCTGGGTCTGGCAAATAGACTTTAAGCGGCCAAGCTTAAAAGAATATTCAACTGATGCTTTCAAGAAAGTGCTTGAAATCAGTCTATAAAGCGCTTAAACATGGGAGAGAGAGAGAGAGAGAGAGAGAGAAAGAGAGACAGAGAGAGGGAGAAAGAGAGAGAGAGACAGAGAGAGAGAGAGACAGACAGAGAGAGAGAAAGATAGACAGAGAGAGAGAAAGAGAGACAGAGAGACAGAGAGAGAGAGAAAGAGAGAAAGCAAGAGAGAGAGAAAGAGAGGGAGAGAGAGATGGAGTATCCAGATGGTGATAGAAAGGACGGCTCCTAAAACCAAACAAAAGCCAGTATTTGTACTTACAGTTCTTTCCAGTCCATCGTCCCTTTTCAGAGTTCATAATAGCGCAAAAACTGATACAGGCGTTTTTTTCCTCATCTGTCCCACTCCTTCACCAGAGCATCCCATGCTCTCATGACACATCCAAGGCAGAGATAAGAGGACGGGAGGAGGCGGCTGAGTCAGGGGTGCCAGGGGTGGGGGTGATAGGTGTGTGTTGGAGGATGGGGCTTTCATCAGAGACTCAGGTAAGTCAAGCAGGAAGCAGATGGAGAGACCATACGGCCGTGTGGTAAACCATGCAGAAGTGATGCGTCGGGAAAGTACATAATGAACCTGGAAAAGTTTCCCGGCGTGAAGAGCGAATCCTCCTGAAGAGCATTCGCAGTCTCACAGAGGCGGATCTGCAGGGTTAGCACCAATTAGGTCCAGGAAAATGTTCCAGGTGAGGAAAAAATTTCCAATGGGTTATGGGTAGCACTTCTTCACCTTTTGTCAACCTGCCTCGACTGTGTCCCAATGCCTTTACTGGTGACCCCTCACCTTACAAATGTCGTTTTCTCCTTCCCTCTCTCTCTCCCACACGCTCTCTTCCTCTCTCACCCCACTTCCTTCGCTGCAGTTTCTTCAGAGCAGTATCCTGTAATATACTGCAGTATAATATACTACAGAACACTATAGAACACTATCCTACACTATACTGTACTATGATAGTAAACTATCCTTTACTGCACCATTTTTACACTTGATCTAACACTTGGTCTACTTTCTCTCCTTCTTTCGTCCTCTTGCCCCTTTCCCTGAACCCTCAATGCACCCCTGCGCTGAGTGCAAGCTGGGGCGCGCCTCCCTTCTCCTCCTGCGCTCTGCTGGGCTGCGCGCTCTCGTTTCCCTCTCTCTCCTCTTGCCGATGGATGACAGGAGTCCAGGAGGGCGGAAAAGCCCACAGCGGAACAGCAGGTCCGCCGGGAGGCGGGAAAAGGAGGCGATTCCTGCTGCCACTGTTGCTGGGAAACCCTGGCAGAGCTCCAACGGTCTCCCTTTCCCTCTCCTCTCAATCCCACGTCTTCCTCAATCTGTGCGCCGCTCTCACCTTCTTGCTCGCTCTCTGTCTCTCGTTCTCTCTCTATCTCGCACGCTCTCTCCCCTCCCAGCCCAGCCCCCTTCCTTCCCACTCACTTCTCAGCTGCAGCAGTGATGCACAACTGCTGTGCAAAGCCACTCTGATAGGTAGCACACACACACACACACACAAAAGCAACTCACATGTGCTTTCCGTCTCGCATCCGCATACACACACCTTCCCACTTTTCTCTCAACCCTCAAACACACTTCACTCACATATATGGCATGTACTCCCGCACACACCCTCACGTCCTATGACATGAATACTTCATGAGCACAGAGGAGCCCCCTCTGTTCATTCTGCTGGACTTCAAAGAGATTAGGATAGTGTGTGTCTGTGTGTACAGTATGTGTGTGTGTGTGTGTGTGTGTGCAAGCGCACATGTGTGTGTGCCTACATAGACCAGCATGTAAATCTTCATCCTTACTTACTACAGTCAGAGACAAAAAGCACTGATGGTCCTTGATAACACACGGCATTATGAGAAACGAAAGGGTGCCTGAACAACACAAAGGAAGTCCACACATAAAAAGTGCTGAGATGGATGGGAGGCTGATTGTGGCTGGATGGATAGCAGTGCTGATGGATAAATCAATGTGCGGACACAGCAGAGAAAGAGTATATACAGATTAGAGGAACAGGTGAGTTATGACATGTTAATCAGGGCATTAGCCACACAGTTGAGACACTCAATAGCGCTCCTAATGACGGTTTTCATTTCAGCCCACAGGCTAAACTCTCCAAAACATGACAGCTACCGCTTGGGTGTATAGTCTTATTTTGATTCTTTAAGTGTAAGCACACAGCTGGATGGTGAGTTACATACTGAATTAAAACTTCAATTCATTCTACATTCTGTATCAACAGGTTGGTGTCTGCATTTCAGATTTTTAGAAGTGAGAAACACAAAAATGGAAAGGGATTCATCTTAATTCATACTTTGAAATAGTTCCTTCCATCCAGTTCAGGACTTAAGGCTTCAGTAAGCCCCTAAGCCAACAAAAAATCAAAAATGTAAGCAATAAATTCAACATCATCAAGCACAGAGGAATGACTGGGAGTCTGTACTGTGTCCTTTGTGCACTCTGGTCAACATCCCCAAGCGCTTTCTAATGAGACCATTGGTCATCTTGACAGTGTTTGAGGTTTAGACCATCTTGGACTGCTTAGTAGCTCATACTGAATGAAATTTGAAGAAAAACATCTACTGAATCATACCGATGACTAGAATGACACACTGGAATATTAAAACACCAGACCATGACTCAGTTTACCAACTGCAAGCAATAATCTGAAATGTTGATCATTTTTGAAGGGACTAATTGCAAAGGGAATGGAAGAAATGGTCCAAAAGGTCATGATCCATTATATTGAAAAGTAGATCCAGTTAAATTACTGTTTTGAAGATATAAGGTTTTGATCAAACATCAATTACATATTTGCTAGAAACGCACACCATCACACAGCTTTCATTTATTTCATTATCTTACCAAATTATTCCAAATAATTTCTCCCAGGCTGTTATTTATCTGCAACAACTGAGGAACACATTCTTGTTTTTCTTTGATGACCCTCCTTGTCTTATAAAGGCTTTATAAAGCTTTCAAAATGACCAGTCATGGCTTTTGTCCTTTGATAAAAGAAACAGGAAGAAAAAGACAGTGGACGGCAGTTAAGTAGCTTCACTGAGGCTCAAACAAATGGCTTCTTGCTCAATGAAGTCTTTTCAACGTTTGACAAATTAGTGTGCTTGTCATTATGTGAGCCATTAGCTTGTTTGGGCTTCACAGTTCTACAGCAGCCTTAAGGCTAATTACTGCATTATGTGTAATCATTAACCATCTTTGACGTGTTCTGACTTTCTCCATATTTCTTTGTTTTTCTTTTGACCACTGATTTGGGCCAAGACAACATTCAGGACAAACACACTGTAAAAAATGAAGGGGTCCAAGGGGTTCTTCAGAGTGACGTCATAGAGGAACCATTTTTTTCCTAAAGAACTTTTGGAGACCACCTGACCAGATGCAGCAAATCGAGATAACCCTTCAATTTATCCTGTGAAATGTTCTTTAGGGAAACTAAACATGGCATCCCTCTAGAACACATTTATATTTATAAGAGCCAATCAGTCTATCCAAAAGAAAAGGTGAGGATTTATCGTAATGGGATGATTATGACATGTACCTCTTTCTCCACTACACAGGGCTTGTACCCGAGAAACGTCGGTAGCAGTAGGGGCTTACGGCAGCCTTAAGTCCTTTACTGGATGGATGGAGCTATTTCAAAAGCAGAATTTAATCAGACAACTATGGCTTAAAACAGGTGCTTAGAGCAACAGGAGGATTGACTGTCTGATAAGAGGTCATACGTCAGATTTTCAGAAAGGAGGCTTAAATAGAAAAGGGATCCAATCCAGGCCCGTGAATGAGAGTGAGATGAACGGTTCAGGAGCAATAATATCTGTCATTGTGAGGGATGCTGGACTTGACAACAAGAAAATGGAAAGACAGCTAAGTCCCTCTTTTTGATTAGGACTTCAGATATTCTGTTTCTTATTTGTTCGAAGCCCACCTGACAGCTTCAACTCGGTGTTTGGGGAGATTTATGTCTGTTTTGACATCGGTTCAAGAGGGTTCCTTCAGTAGAGCTGAGAAGATGTGCTTGCATTGGGAGAGAAATTTAAGCTAACAAGTGAGGGGGATAACAAGGTAGAGGACAAGCTCCACAAAATGCACAAGTCATTAGTGTTGAGCTTCAAATCTGGGGGGGAAATCTTCATCAGCATGAGAACAAAAACAGGAGCTATTTGAAAAAAATGGAAAAAATATCTGAAGTTCTGGTCTGGTGGGATGTGGGGTCGAAGAGAAACCCCGGCTGTGGTGGTAGCTCAGTGGGTAGGATACTTGCCTCAAGACCAAGAGGTCACAGGTTCGAATCCTACCTTCTGCACCACCATTGGGTCCCTGAGCAAGACCCTTAACCCCAAGTTGCTCCAGGGAGACTGTCCCCTGTAGGTAGGGAATGGAAGTCGCTTTGGATAAAAGCGTCTGATAAATGCTGTAAATGTAAATGTAAATGGTGGGATGTGACAAGCAAAGGAGCTCCACATGTCTCCAACGGATGTTTTTTGCAGATGGATGGTGAACAGAGCCTTCGGTCAGAGCTAGAGAGCATTAATATGAGTATTCAGGGGGTCCTCGAGTTATAACGATCTCAACATACAATGTTTAGAGTTTACAACTCTCACTCCCACACTCACTCGATTTACATTGTTAGCTTCGTACTTACGGACTACGTGGGCGAAGTAGTTTGGCTGCATGCGGTGGAAGAATATGCAGTTACATTGCGTCCTTTTTCTGGGTCTTAGTTGGTGTGTTTCAACTGTTTAAGGAACAGATCTATGTCGTAACTCGAAGACTCCCTGTATTATAGAATTCATCAGGTGCCATGCTTAGCAATTGTTTAGAATGAAATTTCGTTTATTAAGAATCAGGTTATACACAAAATTTCCTTTGTCGTCGAATTCCTTCCTAATCATTCAGCCGGTAACCCTTTCATGTCGCTCCTTCCGGTTTATCTTTCATGAACGTCCATGCTGAGGCAGCGGCCTTAAATTATGAAGCCTCTTAAATGATGGAGTCTCTTGCTAGGTCAATCAATCCATGATCTCTTTCATTTGTCCTGAGTGCCTCCTGTCACTAACAAAGCCGATAATGTGTCCATGAGTTAGCAGCACCGCCTCGGGCAATGGAGCCTTAGGCTCAAAGCACTCAAATAAACAGCAGGGGGGCCTGATAATTGTGGCTAAACTCTGAGTGACATGTCCCAAACACACAGCTCCTTACCTTACCTACCTAAACCTCTGTAACCTGCTGCGTGGCAATTTTCTTTACTCCTAAGGTCCTTGTCTTTATGCTAGCTGACAGCTGCTTCTGGTGACATTACAGGACCACTGCTGCATGACTTATTGAATGACGCATCATGTGTGGAGCCCTGTCGTGTGGGTCCTTTGTTGTGCGATGCCAAGGGGCAACAGCACCATGCCCAGGCACAGCTTCTCACAGCTTGCTAGCATGTCTGGTTTTGCTGGTGACAATCAACACTTGGTGGGTCCGTCTGACCCCGCTGTGGTGCACCTTGGCGCAAGTCTGGCTTCTAAAAAAGCCTCCCTGTGGTGTTACTGATCGAGCTGGTCATGAGGGACTATAGCTAGAAGCCAAGCATGGAGTTAGCGCTAATCAAACATTAACAGTAATGTGACCACCCACGGGTTTGACCAGTTGTTGGTGGTGGAGAGCTGCAGGGGCTCAGCTGGTAGAAGAAGAAGAAATCCCTGTTATTGAGCTAACCTACATTATTCAGGTTTCATCTTTGGCCACACCATGGAGGGATGGGTTGTCAGACCCCTATCAGACCCCACAGTGGCTCAACAGCACCCCCTCCACCAGAACATTTTCATTGGAATAATTCAGAGCTGGAAAACATCAAACACCTCGGCTCAGGGACTCCAGGGCCACCACCCATCGACTCTGTCAATATCAGGCTGAGAAGTGTTCCTTTATTGTTCCTCATCTCTTTTTTCCACCTGACCCTCTTGAATGAGAATCTACTGTAACCATGTTTTTTTCATGTGGCTAACCCCCTGATAAAAGGTTAAAATAAAGGGGGGGGGGCTATTTAAAAATGAAAAGCAGGTAATCTCCAGTGATCTTATTAGCATTCATCTGCGACAACGTGGGGTGTGAAATGAGAGAGGCAGGATTAGGCGAGTAACTCATGAGAGGGGAGGCTGTGGGTGAGGGGGGGGAGGTATCAGTTAAGGAGGGAGAGCGGGCGGTTCAGGGAAAAGAGAGGGGGGGTGTAGGGGGAGATGAATGGAGGAGGTTTGTAGCGCATTTCTGGCAGATAGCCAGCTTGAAACCCGATAAATTACAGTGAATAAATTTCAAAGTGAAATGATCGCGGAAGCCACACCGGACTTGTTTCGGAAAGCCTTCAATTCCCAGGGTGACGGCTCTCTGTTGGCATAAAATAAATTAAACTGTTAGACGCTAAATGAGAAGTATTCATATTTGAATGATAATAACAGTCTGAAGCAAAACAGTGCACAAAGGGAGGGTGAAACACTAAACAGCTACAACCAAGCCATTAGGCAGCTATGCATCACCCCTTGATAGAAAGTTTCTCCAATTATAGCACCCTTGAAAAATCTAAACCGTGCTTCTGATACTTCAGAATTACACTGACTTGTTTATGTCAGGCACAAAATCTGTTTTTTCACATGAAAGAGCAATAATAAGTAGCACAGGGCGTCAAATGAGGGAGGCACGACCTCCAGGGTTGGTTACGGCTAGTCCTGGAGTAAACTAAATGTAGACCCTCACTGAAAATTCATTGTAGTCTAGGCTTAAGCTTAATCTGGGCTTTGGAAACTGGCCCTCAGTCTCACACACAAGTGCACAGAGCGTCTGATATCTTGTGCATGCTAAGCTGGCCACAGCTATTGTGATTTTGTCAGATTCATTCTAACTGGCTCCTCTCACACTTCTGTGCAGCGGGGGGTTATCTGTCCGATGGGGAACACAAGCTGCCGTGACCGAGCCTCTCAGAGCAAGACAGCTGCCGTACTGTAAAAAGTTTGTGAAGCTCATGGCGTTGTATATTTATTCAAAACTTTAAGTTAAACATCCTTTTATTTATGGCGTCAGCCACTGATGTTGGATGAAAAGGCCTGGCTTGCAATCTCTGTTCCACTCCATCCCAAAGGTGCTGGATGGGGTTGAGGTCAGGGCTCTGTGTGGACCAGTCAAGTCCCTCCAAACTGAACTCCTCCAGCCATGTCTTTATGGAGCTTGTTTGTGCACTGGGACACAGTCATGCTGGAATAGAAAAGGTTCTTCTCCAAACTGGATCCACAGAGTTGGAAGCATGGTGTTGTCCAGAATGTCTTGGTCTGCAGAAGCATTAAGATTGTCCATCACTGGACAATACTTTCCATGTTGTTTTCCCAGTGGTATTTATGTTTCAATTCTAGAGCTCAGAACAGCCTTGAGAAAGACAAGCCTCGAGAAACCATGCTCCTTGAGGGTCAGCTGACAACAGTTTCTATTTTTTTAAAAATCTTTTTCATTTATTTTTTCTACCATAACTAGCAGTGACAGGCATCTGTCTTATTTGTGTCTTATTGTTGTACTCATTTTCTAATCTAGTTTGAGCACTGTGTTTAAAACATTGCATATCTATTTTAAAAACTGCTAAAAATGACACCAGAATACCAGTTTCCAGAACTAGAGAAATTGAGATAAATTCTATACTTTCACATGAATTCACATAAATTCAGTGTAAATGTAACAGCTGCTGAGAACAAGAGGATCCACTGATACACAGTGTTGAGATCACGTGTTGCAGGGGTTAAATGACTGACTCCGGCACAGAACTGCCTCTCCTGTCATCTCGGGAGAATAGGAGTGTATGCACACAAGCTAAAAATAATTATAAACTTTTCCAGCCCATCTGTGACGCTCTTTGACAGGTGACTCGGAGGAAACTGTTTACCTCCTTTACTTCCTTCACTTGCTGCTGTGTTTCTGTGACTCAAATCCCACTGCCACAGATATACTCAAGCGCTGCCGCTGCATACTCCACCTGATTATGCCTCTCTCTCTCTCTCTCTCTCTCTCTCTCTCTCTTTCTCTCACTCTCTCTCACTCACTATCATTCTGCTGTCTTTCCCTCTGCTCTCTGTCACTGTCTCTCTCCATCTCTCTCTTTCAATCATTCTCTTTTCTCTCCCTGTCACTTACTCTCTGTCTCCTTCATTAGCTTTACAACTCTGTCTCTGTCTCCTCTTTCTTCCTTTCTCTACGCCTTTTTTCCTCATGTTCTCCTTCTCTCTCTCTTTCTGAATTGTTGACTCGTTCCATCTCCTTTTCTCCATCTCTCTCAATCTGTTGTGCACATTGTTTCTGATTATGTCTACATCTTTCCTACCTCTTTCTCTCTCTCTCTCTCTCTCTCCCTCTCTCTCTCTCTCTCTATCTCTCTCCCTCTCTGTCTCTTTCTCTCTCTTTCACTCTCTCTCTATCTCTCTCTCTTTCACTCTCTCTCTCTCTCTCTTTCTCTCTCTCTCTCTCTTTCATAAGAATGTGATTATGGCTCAGACTTCATCAAGTCAACCATAAACAAACACACACACACACACACACACACACACACACACACACACACACAAGCACACTGTGTTAGACAGAGAGCAATCTTGACATTCAACTGCTCTGAGAGGTGCTCAAAAGTAGCGAACACCTGGGTATGATTTTTCTTTTGAGCAGCATGTTCTACGCACTTTCCATCATGAGCTACTTACCAGGAAGAGGAGAAAGGGTGAGAGAGAGATACAAAGGGTGTGAGAGACAGAGACAGAGGGACTGAGGTTTATATATTTATTTTCTATTTATATATATTTATTTATTTCGCCCAGGCCAGGAGAAGAGTCTACTGCACGCGCTGCTGAACACAAGCCCTGGAATGAGTATCACAAAGAGAGCAGGCTGTGCTGTTTCTAAAGGAGAAATGGAGATTAAGCTTAGGCTAGGAAACAGCTTTGTATCAGCCTGCAACTCTTTCACAGTGTGGAGAACAAAAGCCAGGCTGATGCCCCAAACTTGCTGCCACACCATGCGAACTAACCCTTGGAACTCACAGCAGCACGGCATTGTTTAATACCAATAATTTCTCACTTTCAGCTCAGTGAAACAAGCAGAGAAAATCTGTCAAGTGTTCATTCAGTTCATACTTCATTCATGCAATAATACAGAACAGTCATCACAATAATACTTCTATATGCAATGGTCAGGAAGCGTATTATATTAATCATTAAAGTAATAAGTCAGGTTTATTACACTCAAAGGCCTATTTTTTTAAAATAATAACAGTGCAAACATTAATGCTGGACTGAAGAATGGTACCCTGTATGGCCTCTGGCCATTTAAGGTTAATCTCTGTATAAGACAGTCCATAACATATCTGTCCCTAAGCAGAGGAGATTCTACTGTAATTTGAATAAAACTTCTC
Source organism: Brachypetersius altus (assembly GCA_037974465.1). Classification (NCBI taxonomy): domain Eukaryota; kingdom Metazoa; phylum Chordata; class Actinopteri; order Characiformes; family Alestidae; genus Brachypetersius; species Brachypetersius altus. Next base: position 3,783,480 of record JBBPDB010000153.1, read on the forward strand.
TGGAGAAATTATACCACTTTTGTCATATTCTTCGTTTTAGTATTGAAACAGTCAAAAGGAAAAAAAAATAAAAGCAAGATGGCAATTAAATGCAAATGCATTTCACTGTCTAACGTACATTTAAATAGAATAACATTTAAAGGGGCCATTTAAGGGCTCTGTCACTTTTATGCAAATAAGCTGTTGCTGGCCACGCCCTAGTCTCGGCTGAAGGTCTGGAATTCATAGCAGCTTTCTTTGGCCAAGGCCCGCCCATAAGGCCGTTTGACCGACATGTCAAA